>JAOVYX010019412.1:0-47943 GCA_035668315.1 Drosera spatulata | reverse complement strand
TGCTTCGTAGCACTCTCCCCTTCTGCTGCAGTGGTTGATTTTGTTTTGAGCTCTTCTCTAGACAGCCTTGTAGCTTCTTTCCCTTTCTCTGCTGACTTCTCCCCCTTTGTGTTAGCATCTAGTGTTGCTGTAAGGACTTCGATTGTAGGTCGAAGGGCTTTTAGTTCAGAATTGGTTGTCTATTGAGCAGCTGTGGCCTTGGCAGTTTCAAGCTGAAGCTTGTTTTCTAGCGAGTTAAGCCTTCTGTCATTGTTGAGAATGTGTTCCTTGAGTTGTCGTTGAGTGGTCTTCGGAGAAGTTTGCAATTTGCGAAGGTCAGCTGAGTGTTGGCCTCTTAGCTTGTTCAGATTTGAAGAACTAAGCCTGTACTGGTAGAGATTTAGGGCATTGCCTCTCTGGATTTTGTTGAGAGGCCCTTGAGCCATGTTGGAGAGAGTATTGTGGAAGTCTGCAAAGCATTTGATTCTAGTATTCTTCTCAGCTTCCAGCTCGTCTGCAACTGGTTTAAGTCTATCAAGAAGATCTTTGAATGCATCCTTTGTCCACTGATGCATGTTGTAAACCTCCTGATCCAGTTGCCTTAGTCTGTACTCCACAGTAGTTTCTGGTGGAGATGACTGATGATGTACAGGATCTTCAGTTATGGCCGTTGTTCTTGCAGTTGAGGATGGCCTTTCATGGATTGATGTCAATCTGACGTCTTCAAGGGCTGGCCTTAGGCTTCTGGCTGTATTCTAGTGTGTCATTGGGATATTAAATGTGCCACTGTAGAGCAGTCATTTTGGGAATCCCACTGAGGATGGATTTACCCTGGTCTGCACCAATCCGAAAGAAGAAGAGGGAGGGGGTGAAAACATCGGGCTTAGAGGAGATACATCTTGAGTGTGCATTTGTTCTTGACCACAGGGGGTGTCACTCATCAGGTGCTTCTTAATTTCTTCAAGAGTGACACCTGTAAGAGGGCTGTTAGCTGCAGTCCTTTCTTCCCTTAATGTAGATGTCGTTTCCGGTGATTCGTCCTCTACTATTATCACTTCTTCTGTCCGAGTTTGAGTTAACTCAAGTGCTGTGACCTGTGTAAACTTCTTTTGTTTAGTAGACTGCTCATTGTCTTCTTGTTCTTCTGTGGTGACCTCTGCTGCACCTCTTATTGGTGGTGATCCCTTTACTGTTGATTTGTCAATTTCTGAGGGTTTGGTTTCTATAGCTACCTCCATTGAATCCTTAATGTCCTTTGCTACTGTCTTTTCTTGCTCTGCTGATTCTGCTGCTACTGCTTACTCTGCTGCTGTTGGTGTTGGTTCTTCTGCTGATTGCTCTTCTGCTGTAGACTCAGCTGTTGCTCTGTTGCTGCCTTCTTTGCTGCAAGTTGCTCCTTGATGTCTTCCCTGGCCACTTTATTAATGATTTCATCATCATTTGACCTTCTGGTTGTGGGAATTCACCATGACCATCATCATCATCCCCTGGTGATGGTGCTTTGCCAGTGATTGGTCTGGACAGGAAATCATAAATTTCTAGTGTTGTTGCCCTAACATGCTTGTCAACCAACCGTTTTAGCTTAGCCTCCACTTCAGAAGTGTGCACAAATTCAACAAGTTGCAGCCGTGCTTGTTTGTGTTTTTTGGTCCTAAGGGTTGAGTCCTTGATTTCTAGAGCCCCACTGAACAATATGTATAGTTCAGTGGGCCTATTCTTCTTGCTAGCCTCCCTCCTTTGAATCAGAATAAGTTGCTCAATTTCGGCCTCTGTCATGCCGTCTACTATCATGATCTCTGTCCTTGAGCCGTCTGGGTTTTTCCTGTACCTTGTTGTTGGTCCTGAGGGAATGAGCTTTGGTCTCATAGTCTTAAACTTCCTTTTGTTTGGAAGATTGTGCTCCTTGATGAACTATTGGATCACTACCTCTTTTTGGGGTTTGTCAAGCATTTCATCAGTCTTGGCCTTGTGTTCCAGAATCTTCTCTCTAATGGCTTAGACAGTCTGCAATGCCTTCAGAATTTCTACCTTTTTTGGAGATTGTGTTGTTATGGTTGTTATTGTTATTGTGTTGTTATGGTTGTTATTGGGCTGTTCAGTTTCAATCACAGATAATTCCATTCCTATAGTAGGGAGAAGAATGATTGTTGTTGTAAATGCCTTTGTTACAGTAGTCCTTATTGTCAATAAGGCTGTAATAGATGTACTCGGGGGTTGCTCAATCTGCGCCCTTCTGAGTTTGACTTCAATATCGTCAATCTCTTTTCTTGTATAACCTTGTGTACTTAACTCTTGCCTGAGATGTGCCCTTGGTCCTTCTCTGATTTTCTGATAGCTTTGCTGAGCTTCTAGGATAAGCTTCTGAAGATTTTCATCAGCATCAGCCTTCAGATACTCCAAAGCGATATTTGCATCTTGGAGTACAGCCATTTCTGGCTCCTTTGGTCGTATACTTCTTGAGGATGATCCCTCAATTGCTGCCAAGGTTGTTGGTCCTTGAAAACTGACTTCAGTCTGCTCTTTTGTTGGTACAGATTGTGCTTCTTCCTCCACTTCTGTAGGCTGTGCAGCAGGGAGTTGAGGTAATGTTTCCTCTTCTGAGGTCTGCAAGACAAGCTTCCTCCTTGTCACCTTCATCTGCTTTGGTTTGGCTTTTGGGGCCTTCTTGATCATCTTCCCTTTGGCCTTTTCAGGTTCCTTCTTGATAGGCTGGTCTGCAGCCTTTGCTGTAGGCTACAATACTGCTGGTTTCTTTGAGAAGCCTATTGGCCGCTTCCCAATCTTCCGGACGTCAATTTGCTTAGCCACAGTCCATGGCCTTCCTTTCTTATTAGAAAGCTTGGGCTTCTCTTTCAGGATTATGCTTATAACCCTTCCAAACAAAGGTTGTTTGGCCTCTATTGCTTTGGCCAGTTGATACATCAGTAACTTGGCCCAATTGAGTTTGTGCCTGGTAAGGATTGCACACATTATTTCTTGTTATCAGAGGTGATCTGATCTTTGGAGAACTCCTTTGACATGATCACCTTTTTGACCATGTCTCCAAGTAGTTTGTGTGCCTTGGACAAATATTTCCTCATTGTCCTTATTCCTTCCTTCTGTTTGTCCTCGCTTAGCGTAGCATGCCTTCAGTCATTCACAACAGAGACTGGAATGTCTCTGGGTCCTTCATTAGAGACTTTGAATAATTCCTCAAAGTCATTGGGAGAAATGATGATCCTAATTCTCTTGGTGGATATATATGCGATGCCTTGAAAGTCTTCTGCAACCTTGGCCTTCTCAATAAAATCAAGTACCTCTTCGACATATATTCTACTGGTCTTTTCACAGAAGTATTTTAGACCAGCATCTTGAATCAGCTCAGAGATCTCCTTGACTTCACCAGATTCGTCTCTTAGGGTTTCGAAGTCGAAAATCACTCCAGTTTGCAACTTAGTTCTCTTGGTTAGGCTTCGTTGCTCTTGTTTCTTCTCACTCTTGGAGGGTGTGTTTGAAAGAGTGTTGGCCATTTTTCGAAAGAATTTGAGAAATAGTTGTATTGCTCATGAAAATCAGATTTGAGAGAATTGAATTAGGGTTTGCAGTAGAGAGAGAGAGTGCTTAGAGAGAGATAGAGAGTAAAAGTGTTTTTGGTTGAAAGATTTTCAATATTTATACCGATCAAAAAGTTACTGTTGTAAGCAAAAAAAAAATAGTCGTTGCGTAGTTCCAGTCATTGAATTGACTGTTGTGAAAATTTAGGCAATCAATTTAAACGTTATTTCTTTCAAAAAATAGAACTGCAGTAGGGTAAAAGTAATGCTGGTCTGCATGTTACATGTGCAGTAGAGCATTTAGGCCATTTTATTTATTTAAATCAATCATACCCAACTCTCCTCGGAATTGGATAAATTTGCTCTCATCAAGAGACTTTATAAAAATGTCTATAATTTGTTTTTCTGTTGGAATTATTCCAGTTGAATATGACCTTTTTGCACATGATTTTTGATAAAATGATTTCTGACATCTATGTGCTTGGTCCTTGCTTGAAAGACTGGATTTTTTAAAATTGCCATTGCAGACGTGTTGTCACAAAATATTGATGTTTTTGAAAACGTCATACCATAGTCTGCAAGCTGTGACCTCATCCATAACACTTGTGCAGCACAACTTCCAGTAGTTATATATTCTGCTTCTATAGTAGAGGTTGACACTGTGTTCTGCTTGTTGCTGAACCATGATATCAATCATCACCAAGAAATTGACATGTTCCCCTGGTCCTTTTCCTATCAACTCTATAACCTGCGAAGTCTACATCTGAATTGCCTTTTAGCGTAAAATCTGATTCCCTAGGATACCATACACCCAGATTTGGAGTTCCTTTGAGATGTCTCAGGATTCTCTTTACTATAGTGTGATGGGATTCTTTGGGATTAGATTAATATCTTGTACATATGCAGACTAAGTATAGAATGTCTGGTCTGCTAGCAGTCAGGTACAGAAGTGATCCTATTATACCTCTATATATTGTTTGGTTAATTCTTTTTCCACTCTTATCTTTATCTATCTTTACAGCTGAGCTCATAAGAGTTTTCATATGACTTGCATTCTCTAGTCCATATTTCTTGATAATATTTTTCAGTATTTAGATTGATTTATGAATATTTCACTGTTTAACTGTTGTACCTGAAGTCCTAGGAAATATCTGAACTCTCCCATTAAACTTATTTGAAATTTTGATTTATTAAGGCAGCAAATCTCTCACATAATTTATTATTGGTGCAGCCAAATATTATGTCATCCACATAAATTTGCACTAAGAGTGTATGCTCCTCACATATTTCTTAAGAAATAAGGTGGTATCTACCTTTCCTCTTTGAAATAAGGTGGTATCTACCTTGCACTAAGAGTTTCATACCATGCCCTTGGAGCTTGTTTTAAGTCATATAATGCTTTGTCTAACCTGAGGAAGTCCTCTTACCAAGTTTTCTGAGGACAATTTAGCTATACCTTTGAAATTTAGGTGAGCTAATCTTTTATGCCATAGGCAGTTTATATCTTAAGCACCTTTAGTATAAAAGCATGTAATTTGTGCTGACTGAGATAAATTGAAGTCTATTGCATAAATGTTTTCTTTTCTAGTACTTCTCAGTTTGACTTCATTGGTGGCTTTATCTTTTACTTGACATGAATCATGAGTAAAGGAAACATCATAATTTTTGTCACATAATTGACATCTTAGCAAGATCCCTGGACTCCCTTATTGCTGTGATCTTTGTTCCCCATATCTCACCAAGTGATGTCATAAACTTCAGGTTGATTTCCTTGTTGTAAAAAATCTTTCCTAAAGTTTGAGATTCTTGATCGACCATACATTGAATCTCTCATAAAAGCTGGTCAAATTTTCATCAGATCTCATTGAGACCCAATCGTACTGCTGTATCAGGATATCCTTCTTATTTTCTCTGATTTCATTTGTTCCTTTATTTCTGAGCAGTAGAGCGTCCCATGCTTCCTTTGCAATGGTTGTATGAACCACTATCTCAAACATATCATCATCAAGAGCTTTGAATATTTGATTTCTTGGTCTTCTGTCCACCAGCACTAAATCCCAATCCTCTTTTGTCCAGAGGGGCTTGTCCACTTCGCTGGATGCATCAAATGGATCTGGCATCTTTGGGATGTATGGTCCATTGGGGATGATGTCACGCATTCTTTCATCTACTGAATCCAGATGTGCAAGCATTCTTAGCTTCCAGTGATTGAATTTGTCAAATGAGCATGCTAGTGGCTCTCCACTGTTGGGGCATTTGGGTAGCTTTGGAGGAGCCATATTTTCTTCACAAAATAAAGCCTTAGTAACTTCTTTGCAGAAATAAATCAAAAGAAATGACCTTTTCTTTCTTAAACTGTGAAGTCTAGAAAGTCAGGCTCTGATACCAATTGTAAGATCCACAGGGTACAACCTAGAGAAAGGGTTAATAGGTTGTTTTAAACTTTTCAGTATAATACAACAGAATATTTGATTTATATACACTAATGATCTTTGCAGACTATCAAAGGCGTTTGCAGTAGAGACTTATACTTTGAGAGTATGTCTTTGTTTGCTGTTTTGATTGATTTCGAGCAATTCTAAAAATGCAAAGTAATGAAAAGTAAGTAAAGAACACAGGATTTTATACTGGTTCAGACACTCGTTATCAACTGATAATCGAGAGTTTAGTCCAATCTTCCCTTGGTGACCAGTGTAGTCAATCCAAGAGGTGAGTTCACTATATTCTTGTTTTTGACTTACAAGACAACCCCTTCACAAGTTTACAACTTGCCAAAGACAAAGAACCAAGACCCTTGCATAGATCCTTCACTGGACTCTGCTGCAGCTTTGTTCTTTAATGCAGACTAGTGAATTCCTTTCTTCATGTTTCTTCGATTCAGCTCACTTAAATAGCTTTGAATTCATATTTCTCATATGTTTTTGTATGTTCAAATCGTTCATCAATAGCACTGTTCCTTGAGCTCTTTGATCCCCTTTTATAGGCCGAGGGAATGAACCCGTGACTATACTTGATCTGATGTTGACAGCCTGTCACATGTGATCCCTTCACTGATGTTGACAAATCAGCTTCATTCAGATCCTCGTAAAGTTTCTCCAAACCTCAAATCTTCGATTTGACCAATCCTTTGATCCTTGTCCAACCTAGTAAACCATCTCTGTTGCACTCAGTCTGCTGCAACTTAGTCTGTACTCAGTACCGTTGAGACCTTGTCTGCACCCGATCACTGCTACAACTTCGTTTGCACTCAGCACTGTTGCAAGCTTTTCTGTATTGCTGTGTTGGCCGTTATCACGAAGATTGATCCTAGATCCTGAAGCATTTGTAGGTCTTTTGCTGTCCATGCATATCTTAGATGCCTTGCTGAAATTCTCTGTAGTAGTCTACATCTGGTGGCCCATAATGTTCTCCATCTGTGGCCGTCTGCTCTTTAGCATCTAACCTAGCTTGTAAATTACTAACTAATTCCCAGCCTTCGCACAATAAATACATCATGGTTAATACTTCTAAGTTTTGTTCATCAATTTCTATACAACTGGAGGGATTACACATTCCTATCAGTATCCTTTGGTGAAGCGTCTTGATCATCACCTTAGCGCGTCGAGCAATTTGATGATGATTTCCTTGCTTTGACGGATTGATTCTCTTGATTGGCGAGGTTTCCCTTCTTCTCTTTGCGCGGCAGCGTTTCTGCGTCAAAGAAGCTCTCTGGTAGTGAAAAAGGGCGTCTGGTATTTATAGGGAACTTGGGGATGCATCATCAAGACTTGATATAGACGTTCAGGATTCAATCAAGATTTTGGAATTCAGCAAGGCTGTGTCACACTGACGCATAATCCTGTGTATGACCATCACGCAACACGGCCGTGTTTGGCTCTGGTACGAGCATACGTCCTCAAAACTGACGCTGCTAAACTCCTGTAACACGGCAATGTCACAATACGACATGGCCGTATCTCTGATGACTGAACAGCTGTTTAAGTGTGGCACAGCTGTGTCATAATGTGAGATGATCGTGTCACCTACACTTCGTGCAAACATGATGAAAAATCATCCCTTTGGACTCTAACTTGATACAGAACCTCTTTTAGCACTTCCAATACACGTCAAGCAACTCTGAAATCCAGTTTTGCACAGAATCTATCCTTCTATCATCATTCTGCACAAAAAACACAAGTACGACAGTATCCAACTCTAAAAATAAAACCAAACTAATTGTAAATAAAAAGATACAAAACTCAAACAGAACGCAGGTTATAAAGTTATAAAAACATGTGTGTTTTAACACACATCAAACTCCCCCAAACCAAACGTTTGCTTGTTCTTAAGCAAAGTAATACACAAGAAAATAACAAGAACGATGTAAAATGAAAAACTCATAACAAATAAGGAAAGTAGTGTCATATCACATAAATTCTGCAAGCTAACTCATCTTCCTCCTTTCATATTACATAAACTAACCGTTCTCATATCCCATAGAAAATTCCAAGCTAGTAACCACTCACCATCCCATGATCAAGAGGATTATATCAACACTCGTTATAAATCTGCAAAACTAAAGGTTCAATCCAAATAATAAAACAAGCAACTAGTATTCGCGCACTTTCACCTTCTTACCCGAACCAAGTAAACATCTAAATCACAACAAAGCAGGGCTCAAGATGATATGGACGAAGATAGGTAAAACAAGTAACTTTTTTGGTTCATGTGGAGCTCGAAGGGACAAAAAGGATTGGAATCACGCCATGAGTCAAGTGACAAACACGATTACTTACAATTTCCATCCCCCAATAAAGCATTGTGCTTTGAATACGAGTACCACACATATTCAAAAGACAAACTTAAAGAGAATGTACCCAACTTAGGGTCAAAACTTGCCTTTTTTCTTTTCTTTTTTTTTTTTTTTTGTTTTTTTGTACAAGCTCATCTTATCGAGTATCATGTCCCCTCTCTAGTCTATAGAAATAGATGGTAATATTGATTACCGAGGTAAGGGATATGATAACTCTTATGCTTTTTGCTTGCTGGATTGCTTTGACAATCATCTCCTTTTTTAATATGCTAGAGAAACAACATATTATATCATCTAAACACTTCCTACCCCTTCCAACCATACATCACTCATAACTAATTCATCTTCCATTACAACTTCCTCATAAAAAACCTTTCCCCCAAACAAAACATGACTCACAGCACATAACAATCCAAAGAAGGGCTCTTTTGTGGAGTTGATTATATAAAGATATGAATATAGAATGTGATCAACTCATTTCGTCAACATAATATGAACATTGCAATGACCATAAATAAGTGAAGCAAGTTTAGATTTGGAAGTAGAAGCAATTGAAGGACAAATATAAGGAAGTAATGTAGCATATCTAGGTATGTGAAATAAGGATAGGAACTTAAAGATTTTCGATGTCTACCTCTCCGTCTTACCACTTTCAACTTGCTACTAACTATTGCTTGCAATATTATATGAATCTTGCTCTAGTTTTGCACTCACATCCCGTGTTTAATTGAATTCACCCCATATGTGCCTTAACTAGGAATTCAAACTAAGCGGTATTTCGAACAAACTAGATATGCAATAGGACAAAGGTTTCATCTTAGGCCATCTTTTTCTAATATGACACATTTTCCACTAAATTGCTAAAAGTTGAATATTTTTCATAATTCCTATAACTTTTGTGCGTCACATTTGCTAAAACATCTAAAAAAAAAAAAGTGATGAAATCATAATCTTTTTCTTCTTCTTCTTCTTCTTCTTGTTTTTTTTTTTTTTTTTTTTGTTATTAGCTAAACTAACTAAAAATCGTAATAACTTGGAAATTAAACACAAGAATAGAAATAAACTGAAATAAATGACTCGAAATGAAATAGAGTTGGACTGACATAAGTATATCCCATAAGATATAACTAAACTGCAAAGTTCTAGAATAATACAAATGACGATAGATATTTCACCCCCCACCTAAACCTAGTGTTGTCCTCAATGATAGAAAAACAATAAAAGAAAAAAGACATTATCAAACATCACTCGTCAGGTGGGGAACGTGGCCTCAAATCAAAGTGACCCTGACTGCGATGCCAATCATAGATCCTTTGATCTCAGCACTCTCGTCGAAATAACATATGCTCCATCTTGATAGTTCGCTCATCGATCTTCTGCACCGTTTGCAGTCAGTGTCCCAGCCTCTCCTCTCATCACTGCACCGTGCCAAGGATAACACCCTCAAACTGGGTGTCGGTCGTCCGCTCTGCCTGCAGTAGGCTGTCGGTCGTCCGCTCCGCCCATGTCACCATCAACGTCATCGCCTCCAGTATCTCCAACATCCTCGCCATGCTCTGGGTGCTGCAACGGACTCGGCAACTCGACAACTCCAAGCGCCTCTCATGATTCCTCGCCAAAAGGAAACGTGAGATAGATATGCTCCACTCACCCGATGGTCTTCGCCTCAAACTTTTCGGTTGCGCAGAGGTATGCGAGTGTAAGCTTGTTGTAGTCATAAGCATCCACGGCCTCCATCTCCTCATGCCCAACTCGCAGTGAGTCGATAATAATAGTGATGTATGCTCCCATGCAAATACGATCGGTCAGCTTCGTCGCATTTGAATGCCAATGACGAAGCAAATGCGCCGCCAAGTTAACATCCACCTCACGACTTTTTGTCATCGCCCATATGAGGAAAAGCTCATCCTTCCTCATGTTGCCTGTTGACTCAAATCTCGCATAGATAGTGTTAGCGACAAAACGCTGAAGATAAAAGAATGTAGGACTCAATATCGATGAAGCCTTGGCGTTGTGGAACTCGCCAATTGCTCGCCCCATCAATCGCATAAAGAATGAGCCCACGTCCTTCTCAAACTCTGGCACATTAAATTAGAGCTTGCCGACCTTGAAGCGACGCAACTTGTTAAGCCAAGCTGTGTCCTTGCAGTACTCCTCACCTCCAAGGGAAGACAGGAACTCGAGGGTCAATGGCACGTAGGTGTACTCCCAGAGACGTTCCAAGCATGCATCCACGCCGTCCTCAATACCTAGTCTGCAAGCCGATGCGGAGTGAAATGTGGTGACAATGACTGACCTCCGCTTGAGGACATTATATCTGTCCTCCATCCACTTGCCTCGAAAAATGATAGCATGATCGTTAGGTGCATCTGAAGCTAGAGTAGGATCCAGATACGAATCCTAACCCGGTAGTTATGCACCGAAGAGGAGGTGGCTATAGACTTCGCTCTCTTAACCATCTGCATTTAAAACATGAGACGCTTAGGTGACAATATAAAATCTCATCAAAACAACGTATGAATCATAGAGTTTAGCATAAAAATAGTATAATTCACTGAAAAATCCGACATCACCCATTCGTTTCTTCATCAAAACCACACATTCATACATATCATTCATTCATCATCCATAATGCCAAACAACCCTCCATTCATCATCCACAAACCCTCCATCAAAATGTCACCATCCATACAATCATCCAAACATTCATCAACATCAAATAATACAAGGCTAGGGATCATAAAATGCTTAAAACATAAAGTTTATGTAAAACCCTACCCCATAAAATCTAATTTCATCAAATCTTGGCCAAATCATGCAAACTATATATGGAAATTGATCACAAGACATCATAGAACACAACTACATAGTCCATTTGCCATGAAATCAACAATTCATGAAGACTTTTAGGTTTTGGTCGTAACCTTAAAGTCATGATATCTAAAAATTCATGCCACAATTGATGAAATTGATGGTAGGATGTTGAAGAGGAGATGATTACCTTCATTTTGAGTACAAACACGCACGAAATGGATAAGAATTGAAGAATTTGGGTGTTTGAGATTTAGGTTTCATGTGGATTTTGAGAGGATTTGAGTGAAATTGTGTTTGGGCTCGATGGTTTCTATGTTTAAATTTGGATTTTGTGCCATGACACGGCCATGTCATGCCCTCGCACGGTTGTGTCACAATGTGGCATGATGTGTGCATAAACACACATTATTTCTTTACTCTAAATGTTTGTTTTATTCCTCTTTATTGTCTATTTTATGTTTTTAGCGTCTTTTTATCTTGGAATGTTGGTACTGTTGTGTTTTTATGTATTTGGCAGATTGGCCCAAAGATTGGAACAACAATAAAAAAGGACGAAGAAAATGACAAAGACATGAGTTAATGAAGAAAATGACAATAAAGAAGGATGAAGAAAATGACAAAGGCTGGATTTCACGATTTATCGTCGTTTCATGTGTCTCGAGCGTCAATACAGCAAAGTTTCACATTGATAAGCTAGATTAGCATGTTTAGATGTGTTGTATAAGTTTCTTAAATTTTTGGACGTCGTTTACTATTTTTCGTATTAGTTTTAGGTGAACAGCACATGTGTCGCGACCACTACAGGCTGTTGTCGTGGGCAGGACAGTGTGGCAGGCCCAATGGTGAATTTCAGCAGAATTTCATTTTTTAATGCGTTACGGGTGTGACATGCTGTGTCACGGCCACGACTGACTCCCTGATACGGGGCATTTCGTTTCAGCCGTCGGATCGATCTGGTTTCGACCTATGTCTATAAATACATGTCCTAGGGTTCTTCTAAAGAGGATATAGAGCGTAGAAATGATAGAGGCGATTAGAGGAGGTGGAGACGCAAAGAGGAGAAGCTTAGGAGGGTTTTTGATCAACATTTTAAGGAGAATTGATCCGCGACTCGTTGTATAGCTTAGAACAGCAGTTTGGAAAACATCGTGTGCTGTAAAACCTTCGTTTTTAGTTACTTAATCTCTGCAGAATGTTTGTTGTCGATGCTATGATTCATTCCTTGCTTTGTTTGATGCATATGCTTGAGTAGATCATAAGTAGGGATGTATTGATGAACTGTGATGACCTTAGATCATGAGATAAAGCATTTATGATCAAAACTAGAGATGTTAATGATGAATATATTGCATGAAACCTATTAAAATTATCATACAACGTATGTCTATTAGATTGTTTACCTAATATGCATAGTTTAGAGCTGTAAATTGCGCTAAGTGATTTAGTCAATAGCAGATTGATAAAATATGATTTAAGCTAATTGTCATATATAATCAATGGTTTTACATGCATGTGACATGATTAGTTTAAGCTAATTGCTATGATTGTTATGAGTGGTTTTCCATGTTTTGAATCAACTCTTTTGATGAAATTGTGTTTGAGCTAATTGAAATGATTTTAATCTATTGAGTTAGTTTGACAATCCGAGCTAATTGGAAGTTAGAAGCTAAGGAACGTAGTGAGTTAAGCCCAAATTCATTACAGCCATTCCGTCAGAAACATCCATGATTGATTTAAGTGACTCAAAGTAATTCAACCATCATTTCTATATTTTTCCCAACTTAAAGAAACTCTGCTATATCTTAGTACTATTTTATTTTCTTTCAATCTAGCTAATTTAGTTTTAGGTTATTCCTTTTAAACATTTAAACACACCCCCACGAATTCTATTTTTAATCTTACTCCTTCCTTAGGATAGACATTATTTCAAGTTGTGTTTAGGTCGACATTCGTCATTCCCTGTGGAATCGACCCCTACTTCCATATCTACATTAGTATTTATAACAGGATAAAAATAAATTTGCACGTTTTACGACGAACGTGAAAGTCGTTATAATTACACTCTTGCCTGGCTTCGCATCATGGCACCGTCGTGTCACGTTCTTTCAGAAAATCCCTTTAATTTGAGGTACGGCTGTGTCACACTGTGACATGGCCATGTTTCAGCTTAACCAACTTTAGTTTTGACCAAACATAGCTGTGTTCAAATGGGGCATGGCCGTGTTCGATGGATTTTCACATGTTTGGCTATTTTTAACATACAAAACTCTAGAAATTCACTATTTTGACGATAACTTCATTTTTGCTCATTTCTGACGAACGACGACATGTTTTGATCAAAAATTGAGAGTTTTTTTTATATTATTTTCTAACCTATATTACTTGGGTTGCTTCCCAAGAAGCACACTTGTTTAACGTCGTTGTCTCGATGAATTAATATCATTGCGCACAAATCCTCGAGGTGGTATACCTCGATTAATCCAACATCATACCCTTCATGATACAACTTTAAACGGTGACCATTCACTTTGAAGACTTTTCCAGCTTCATAAGTCTTGATTTCGGCTGCTCCATGATGATAAAATTTTGTGACAAAAAACGGTCCATCCTATTTGGATCGAAGCTTGCCGACCATCAAATTTAATCAAGAATTATATAGCAAAACCTTATCACCAATGTTGAACTGTTTCCTGCTCAATGATAACATTTCGCTTTGTCTTTATAGATCATAGAATTCTCAAATGCGTCGTTTCTTAGCTCTTCGAGTTCTTACAACTATAACTTTCTATAATGCGTGGCATTTGCATAATCGTAGTTGAATTGCTTAATGACCCAAAATGCTTTATGTTCCAGTTCTATTGGAAGATGACAAGGTTTCCCGTACACCATTCGATATGGTGACATTCCAATGGGAGTTTTGAATGCAGTTCTATACGCCCACAATGCATCTTCAAGCCGAATACTCCAATCTTTTCGGTTAGGGGTTACAACCTTTTCCAGAATTGATTTGATTTCTCTGTTCGAAACCTCAGCTTGGCCACTTGTATGTGGGTGACATGCGGTTGCTATCTTGTGGTTTACATGATATTTTTCTTAATAATGCACCCACAACCTTATTGCAAAAATGGATACTTCTGTCGCTTATTATGGCATGCGGTATGCCAAAGCCGTTCAAATTTTGAGTGTGCAAAAAATCAATGACGACATTGGCATCATCTTTTCTTGTTGCTCGCGCTTCTACTAATTTGGGCACATAATCCATGCTACTAGAATGTATATGTTGTCATTGGATGGCGGGAATGGTTCCATAAAATCAATGCCCCAAACATCGAATATTTCACAAACAAAAATTGAATGTTGTGGCATTTGATCTTTGCTTGTTATTCCATCCATTTGTTAGCATTCTCGGAAACCCTTTACAAACTCGTATGCGTTATGCTTCAAGATTGGCCAAAAGAATCCACATTTTAGGACTTTATGAGTAGTCCATCTTGAGCCGAAATGTCCTCCACTCTCATAAGTATGGCAGAACTTCAGGATCAATTTCTGTTCATACTCCGGAACACATCTTCGTATCACATCATCGGATCCAAACTTAAAATGGTAAGGATCCTCTCAAAAATTGTACCTTACATCACTTTTAATCTTGTCATGTTGTATACGTGACAATGATCTTAGAAGATCATTTATGACAAGGTAATTCACCATATCAGTGTACCACAGAATTTCTCCATGTATCTTCATTAAATGTTCGTCAAGAAACAAGTCTGATAACGGAACACTCTCTGCTTTTCTTTGAATTCGACTGAGCTGATCAGCCAATAAATTTTCAGCTCCCTTTTTGTCCTTCACTTCGATTTGGAATTCTTGTAACAAGAGAATCCATCTTAGAAGACGAGGTGTCGTTTCCTTCTTACGAAGTAGGTACTTTATTGTAGCGTGATCTGTATATACTATGACTTTTGTCCCTAGTAGGTACGACCTGAATTTGTCCAATGCAAACACTATCGCATATAATTCTTTCTCTGTCGTAGTGTAATTGCATTGTGCCTTATCGAGCATACACGATGCATAATGTATAACATGTGGAATACGTCCAACTCGTTGCCCAAGTACAGCTCCTATCGCCATATCTCTTACATCACACATAAGTTCAAATGGTAAGTTCCAGTTTGATGGTTGCAGAATAGGAGATGAATCTAATTTTTCCTTCAATACTTTGAGTGCTTTGAGACATTCTTCATCAATTTCAAAGATTGCATCCTTTTGTAATAATCTACATAAAGGTTGAGCAATTTTTGAGAAGTCCTTAATGAATCTATGGTAAAAACCTGCATGTCCCAAAAATGCACGGACCTCTTTAACCGAGCTAGGAACCGGTAGGTCCCGTATGTTCGAAATCTTTGATAGGTCAACTTCAAGTCCTTTTTGAGAGACTATGTGACCAAGCACCACTCCATGGTGTACCATATATGGCATTTCTCATAATTCAGCACTAGGTTTGATTCAATACAATGAGCTAGTACTAGTTACAAGCGACTCAAGCATTGTTCAAACGAATCACCATAAACGATGAAATCGTCCATAAACACTTCGATTATGTCCTCAATATATTTCGAGAAAATTGACATTACATATCGCTGGAAAGTTGCTAGTGCATTACATAGCCTAAATGGCATTCTCCTATAGGCGAATATGCCGAAAGGACATGTAAACGTTTTTTTGCTCTGATCCTTCGAGGCTATTGCAATCTGGTTATATCACGAATATCTGTTGAGAAAGTAGTAATGTGAGCAGCCTGCTAGGCGCTCAAGCATTTGGTCCATAAATGATAAAGGAAAATTATCTTTCCTTGTGGAAGCATTCAATTTTTGATAATCAATGCACATCCTCCATCCCGTTTGGAGCCTTGCTGCGAACACACCACCCTCAAGGGTAGTAACGATGCTTATTCCGCCCTTCTTCGATACCACATGCATAGGACTTACCCATTCTGAATCAGTGATAGGGTAAATGACTCTTGCGTCAAGCAGTTTCAGCATCTCCCTTCTTACTACTTCCATCATTTGAGGGTTAAGACGTCTTTGTGTCTCCCTTGATGGTTTTGATGTATCTTCCAGGAGAATTCTATGCATACAGGTCGATGGACTTATACCTTTGATATCAGCAAGCGTCCAACCTATTGCAGTTTTAAACTCTCTTCGAACATCTAGTAGTTGTTCTTCTTGTTCCTTCTCGAGCTCATTTGATATTATGACTGGTAAAGTTTCTCCCTCACCTAAATAAGCATATTTTAGGTACGTGGGAAGGTCCTTAAGCTCAAGAGAAGGTGGAGTTATAATCGATGGCTTCAATCTCTCGTAAGTTGAGGGTAACGTCAAACTATTTGGCTTAAAATGTTACTCAGAAATTTCATAAATATCCTTCTCCAAATCATCAAGTGTTTCTTCGAAGAAACTCTCTTCTTTATTAGGCGTGCCATAAAAATCTCTTTCCATGGCTCCTAATGCTTGCAAAAATTTGTCATTGTTTAGATTAAAGAGTTCTTCGGTCAATTCTTCAAAGGCGTCGATAGCACAAATGGAAGCAATGTTATCTGATGGATATTTCATCGCTTCATGAATGTTGAATTTAATGATTTCACCATCAAATTCCATTGATAGTGTGTCATCATGCATATCAATCCTTGCACGTGCGTGCGGACTTTAAAAACAGTCGTCCCAACAGAATGGGAGCAGAGAAGCATGTTCCTTCCTCCATCCGAAGGACATAGAAATCTATTGGAAATATTAGCTCGTTGACCTTAACCAACACGTCTTCCACGAGGCCTTCCGGACAAGCTATTAATCTGTCCGCTAGTTGTATCACAATACTTGTTGTTTTAGGCAGACCTAGATTTAGTGCCTTGTAGATTGCCAATGGCATCACATTTATTGATGCACCAAGATCTAGTATCCAGTCTGAAATCTTTGAGTTCCCAATTGTACATAGGATTGTGAACATTCCGGGATCTTTTTCTTTTTACGGGAGTTTCTTTTCCAGAATAGCAGAAATATTTTATCCCAATGTGATCCTTTCATCTCCTTTTAAACGCCTCTTTTTTGTGCACAGTTCTTTTAGGAACTTAGCATAGCGTGGTATTTGCTTAATTGCATCAAGGAGAGGAATGTTCAACTCAACTTTGCGAAAGGTTTCAAAAATATCCTTCTCTGCCTTGTATTTCTTATCCTTAGCCAATCGGCTAGGAAAAGGTGCAATTGGTCTGTATTCTCTTGGTTCTACTATTGCTGACTTTGATTTTTCAGACAACTCTTGGGACTGAGACTTTGATTCAACTTGTTTCTCCTTAGGAGGAGAAAAAACTTTCAATTCTTTTTCAATTTGATTCTTCTTTACTGGACAATGTTCGGAATTTCCCTTCCACTTCTTTGAGTGATTGCACTCGCATTCTCGTGAGGAATCACCGGTTGAGTTGAAAGTTTGTTCGTTAATTGAGCTTTCACTTGTCCTAACTCGATGGCTAATTGACCAACTTGTGTTTCAAATTTTTAATGCTTGATGGTGCACTATTTTGGAATTTTATTATGTTGTTGGCCATTGTTCGGAAAAGCTCTTCTAACGAGGGTGAAGAAGCTGGTGCTGGCTGTGAAGCCTGCAGCTATGGTGGGACTTGTTGAGATTTCACGTTGTAAAATCCTGGTGGAGTCGGCTTTTAGTACTGGGGTTGATAGTTATTCCACCTTTGATTATTAGAATTTTGCATATAACCTTGATTGTTCATAGGTCTTAGTGGACCTGGAAAGTTCCCTACAACGTTAGCTCATTCTTGCTAGAATAAGATTAGACATTGGTCAGTTGCGTATCCATGAACCAAACAGATAGCACAAGCCTTAGCTTGCAGTGGTGAATCTTGATTGTTTTGAGCCAAAACCTTGGCTAACATACTTTTTATCTCAGACAAATTTGTGTCATTATAATGAGACAGCTCATGAGCATGTCTCGAAATGTCATCGGGAGATAATTGATTATGTGATCGAGCAGCAATTTTCTCAAATAGTTCTCAAGCAGCTGTCGGAGAAAGATCTTGATAATCTCCTCCACACGCCCCATCAACTAATTGCTTATCATAATAGGACATTTCGTTATAGAAGTATTGAATGAGGAGGTTCTCAGGAAATTGGTGATTCGGACAACTGGAGATGATGATGAGGGCATTCTCCTGGTCTACTATTAAATACAGGCAGTTTTTATAAGAAACCAAAATTTAACATAAAATTCACACCCACATCTAGAAAAATAATACACAAAGGTGAATTATTATTGGCGTTGTACTCAGACATTTGCCTAAGGGTACATTCAGGTTCAGCATTATTCTGGACATTATTCATGTTATTCTGATTTTCAGCCATTGCAGAAATTGAAATTGGAACGTTCTCACCGCGATTTCTTGAAAATTTAGATGATTGCCTCGGCCTTTCTAAGATGTGCTCAATCTCCCTTACTTTCTCCTTCATGCTTGATTTTTGTGACACGTCCACTTCGCAAGTTCATGCACTAGCCAGAAAATCAGAAAAACTGCTAAAACAAAAAGAAAAGAGAAAAAAAAAATCACAATCAGATATTAATAAAAGAACCGTTCCCCGACAACGGAGCCAAAGTTTGACACGCCCGTCGCAAAATGTGCAAATTATATCCTTAGTATGCCACACAATAACAAAATATTAAATTAATGCAGTAGTGGTAAGTCAGGGTCGATCCCACAAGGAACGGGTTTACTAATGTACTAAAAGTGATTCTAAATCAGAAAAAGGGTGTTTTGAGGTTGGTGTTTTAAACTAAACTAAACAACAAAGATAAACGAGCTTAAAGATGAAAAAAGGATGGTGTGGCTAATATATAGTGTATAGGTTGGATTTCTTCATCGATCGTATTTTTTTCCTTACTTAATCATGTTTGTGAATGTTGTTGATGCGTGCCGTGGTAGGTACGTCAAATTAGAATTTATATGCACTCACTTTCACTCTAAAAATATGAAATTAATGCAGTAGTGGAAGTAAGGGTCAAACCCACAGGGACGGTCGCAATATTATTTATCTTTCTTTAGTCACTATACAGAATTATTATAAATATGAAAACTAAGGTTTGGGGGGTGTTTGTTGTGAGAAACTAGTTAAGAGTAAGCTAGCTAGATCGAACAGAACCTAGGAAAAAGCTGAGATATAGATGAGTTTCCTTAAGTTAGGAGAAATATAGGGATGATGGTTTAATTCCTTTTAAGTCACCTGGATCAATCATGGATGTTCCTGAATTTTAGATGTAATGATTAATATGGAATAGCTATAATGAATTTTGGCTTAACTCACTACGTTCCTTACCTTTTAACTTTCAATTAGCTCGGATAGTCAAACTAACTCAATAGATTAAAACCATTTCAATTAGATCAAACATGGTTTAATCAAAAGAGTTGATTCAAAACATGGAACTACCATTCATAACAATCATAGCAATTAGCTTAAACTATTCATGTCACATGCATATAAAACCATTGATTGTATATGAAAATTATCTTAAATCATATTATATCAATTCGCTACTAACTAAAACCACTTAGCACGATTTATAGCTTTAAACCATGTATATTAGGTGATCAATCTAATAAACACATGTTATATGATAATTCTAACAGGTTTCATGCATAATTTTCACCATTAAACATCTCTGGTTTCAATCATATACTCAACATCTCATGATCTAAGGTCATCAAAACTCATCAACACATCCCTACTAATGAACTACTCACACATAAGCATCAAACAAAGAATGGAATGAAACATGACAATGTAAACATTCTACAGAGTCAAAGTTACTGAGAACGAAGGTTTTACAGCGCTCAATGCATTCCAAACTAATGTCCAAAGCTAAGCTATACGTTGCGGATCTAAACTCCTTGAAATTCCCTCCAAGGCTTCTCCTCTTTGCGTCTTCACCTCCTCTGATCGTCTCCGCCGTTTCTGAGCTCTCTCTCCTCTATATTCTGATTAAAGAACCCTAAGACACGTATATATAGGCATAGGTCGAAACCATATTAATCCGACGGCTGAAAAACAATGTCCTGTATCAGGGAGTGAGTCGCAGCTGCGACACATCATGTCATGCCCGCGATGCATTAAAAAATATGAAATTTTGCTAAATTGATCCGTCGCGCCCGTGACTCAGCTGTAGTGGCCGCGACACTGTATGCTATTCACCTAAAACTATTACGAAAAATACTAAACGACGTCCAAAATTCTAGAAAATTATACATCACTTCTAAATATGTTAAGCTAATATATCGATGTGAAACTTTGCTATAATAACTCACACAGCACGTGAAACGACGATAAATCGTGAAATCCAGTCTTTGATCTCATGACTTTGCCATTTTCTTCATCCTTCTTCATTTTTGTTCATTTTTTCTTCCAAACTTCCCGTCAATCTGCCAAAAACATAAAAACGCAGCAGTACAAACATTCCAAGACAAAAAGACGCTAAAAACAAATAGACAATACAAGAGGAATAAAACAAACATTTAGAGTAAAGAAATGATGTGTGTTTTCATACACATCAGTTCTAACGAAAAGAAACTTAATTAACGTTATTGCCAATAATGTTAACTCATATGCAAATGAGCTAATCTTAACATTAGTTAGCTAGACCAAAAGAGAATGAACCTAACTTAGCCAATATTATTTAAGCGCATAACTCAACATTCCATATAAACTAGCAAAAGAGAATGAATAGTAACAATAAGCTCAATTGGAATGAATACTCAAAGTTATACAAAAAAAATGATATAACTTTTAGTTTGCTACCATATTTTGTAAAAAGAGAATAACAAATGGATAAAACCTTGATTATACAACTTAGAATGGCCTATTCTAAATCATATGATCGCAATTTAGCTCAATCAATTCATCCATGAAACAAACATTAAATCATAAGCAACAAATATTATGATCATGTCTCATCTCTGAAATCCACCACAAACACGTCTACATCGTCACACTACAATGAAATTACTCGCAATACATAGATGAGAAAATCTGTCCAAAGGCAATATAACAAACACAATCCATAGATCCAACAAATGATTGAATAACAACAACTATAAAACCAATATTCATAAAGACAAGATCAATATAAAGTGGTTATAGATGTTTCTCTCCCAATTTTGATCTACAAAGATCGTTGTTGATGAATATGTATCCTTTGATGAAGCGTCTTGATCGTCACCTTAGTGCGTCGATCAATTCGGTGATGATTTCCTTGCTCGGATGGATTGATTCTTTGATTGGCGAGGTTTCCCTTCTTCTCGTTGCATTGTGACAGTGATTCTGCGTCAAAGAAGCTCTCTGAAAGTGAAAAAGGATGTCTGGTATTTATAAGGAACTCGGGGATTCATCATCAAGACTTGAAATCGACGTTCAGGATTCAATCGAGCTTCTGGAATTCAGTGCGACACAGCTGTTTCACACTAACGCATAGCCGTGTCACGCACAATCCTGTGTATGACCATCGTGCAACACGGTCGTGTTTGGCTCTGGCACAGCCATACGTCCTCAAAACTGACACTGCTAAACTCCTGTAACACGACAGTGTCACAATGTGACATGGCCGTGTCTCTGATGATTGAGCACCTATTTAAGTGTGGCACGGCTGTGTCACAATGTGACATGATCGTGTCACCTACACGTAGCGCAAATATGATGAAAAATCATCCCTTTGGACTCCAACTTGATACAAAACCTCTTTTACCACTTCTAATACACGTCAGTCAACTCTGAAATCCAGTTTTGCAAAGAATCCATCCTTCTATCATCATTTTGTACAGAAAACACAAAACTACAGTAGTATCCAACTCTAAAAATAAAACTAAACTAATTCTAAACAAAAAGACACAATACTCAAACAAAACGCAGGTTATAAAGTTATAAAAACATGTGTGTTTTGACACCCATCACACTGCCAATCGTCTTCCATGTTGCCAAGTCTTGAAAAAGACATTAAGTCGGGTAGAGGGTTATTTTGCGATTCAAGGTTCGAGTGTTGTTCCTGATGGATGATAAATTAGTAGACAATTGTGGCACGTGAAGAACAAAGGACAAAGAGAGTGTTGGAGAACAACGAACTGATCTTGTTCCAAAGATGGACGAGAGAGGCCTATTGCCACTTGACCTTTGTGTGCACAGTACTAGGGACCGATGAGTAATTATAAAACTCAGAGAACGATCCAGTCATGTGATTTGTGGCCTTAGAGTCGACTATCCAAGTTAAAGAAGCTACTGAAACACAATGACCAACAAAAATGAAATATCTAAATTAATTGTTTGAATATATTTGAGTCAAGGAGGCTGAAGCTGGAAACGTAGAGGTTGAAGCTGTAAGAGGTTCATATTTGGATATCAACCTTCGAGGAGATTGTAGTTTTTCTAGAGATCGTAGAGAAGAATCGCCAATATGAGCAGAATGCCATCTCTGTTTGAATGGCATTTGAGAGGCCATGTCCACTTCCATGTCCTTGTCCTTCATTAGGAGGTCGTCCAAGCAACTTCCAGCAATTATCTTTAGTATGATGCTCTTTAGTATGATGAGTGTCTAGATTGTGACATTAGCGTTGATCATTTAAGAAAAGAAGGTTGAACCATTGTGGTCAGTCGAGTCTCTTCAGTCTGGACAAGATTATAGGCTTGCTCAGCGATGTAAATGGATCTCGGCTCAAGATACTAGCATGAACTTGATCAAATTCAGAATTCAATACAACAAGAAAGTCATAGATCATGAGCTGGTCTTCTCGTGTTTTAAATGTTGTCGCGTCAGTAGCACAAGTCGGACGAAAATCTTCATAATAATCCAATTCATGCCACATACCTTGCAGCTCAGAGTAATATTCAGATAGGGTCATCTCCTTCTGTTTAGTCTCATGGAACCTTTTGAGAATCTCAAAAACTTGTGCATCATTATCAACGAAAAAAATAAGTTTATTTCGCAGCCCGCCAGGTTTTCGTTGTTGAAACAAGGAAAAGGTTCCCTTGGGCAATAGCCGACGTCATAGAGTTCAAGAGGAAGGACGTCACAAGAGAGTTCTCTGATCTCCACTTTTTCAACACAGGGTCAGTATTAGGAGGCTTCTTCGATTCCCCTCTCGGTAGCCAAATGAGCCACGAGAATCGACTTCAAGGAAACATAATCTGCGCCACATCAAGTAATTGGTTCCAGCCAATTTCATGATGTAATGGAAAAAACATCGAGTCGTTGTTGTGGGAGAATAAAAACGAGATCTTTCACCATAGTTGGAAATAGAATATAATCAAATTGAAACAAAATGGGTTATCTCGATTGGTTGAATCTATGATGAAATCCAGCGGAATTGAATCTGCAAATCATCACGATCAACACTCCGTTAGCCAGCTCTACTCCTTGTTCGCTAGTTTTATGAGACTTCGTATAGGCACGGTTGGGGTTAAGAAGAGATGATCTAGTTGTATTTGTAGTGTAGCGATTGTTGGGCTCTCTCATCATGGGCTAACAAACAACTACTCAACCCATACTAACTAGCCCATATTAGACCAACTAAGAGCCCAATGTCTCAATGGACTAGACCAACACAATTAGCCCAAAAGAATAATAAATAAAAACCACATGATTTATAAAATATAAATCCAACATTCTCCCACTGGGTTTTATTAATTGTCAAAACTAAAATAATAAATGAGAGAGTTTTTTTTTTTAGAAAACACTTTGTTTATGAAAACCAAGTTAAAACATGGGCTAATTTAAGTATTTGAAAAATTTACCAGTAATAAAAATCATTGGTCTAGAGAACCTCTTCTAGTCAATTCGGTCCCATAGAACCTTGAGCCTTGGATCATGGCGGTAACTGTATCTTTTCGTAAATGATACAGGACGTTCCATTGTCGCATAAACTCTTTGCTCTACTGACATGAATTTTAATATGGTAGTGTGACAGATAGATAATACCCAAACGTAAATGTCATGTATTATCCTCTTGTTAATCACACATTTTCTCACCTTATATGCCAACGTATAATTCAAGAAAACTGATTCCAACGAACCCATATGTCATGACTTTATTATCACGTGATATACTTTAATGTGTCCAAAGACATATAGTATGGCTAAACTTATTACCCTAGTCTTTGCTCAAAACTGACATAAAATTCGAGGCTTTCAAACAAAATGAAGTTAACATATATATAAAACACCAACGTGCCAAATATATAACAAGTATATAAAGCCGTACTTTATTAAACTTCATAAAAAGAAATAGTCCAACAGATAGAATAATATATCTACCAGTAAAGCAAAACAAATGATAGCTCCCACTAAATGACAACATCCAATGATACAACTAAACCCATGCTAGCTACACGTCTCTCAAAGACATTTGAGCGTAGTCCTTTTGTTATGGGATCAGCAACCATATCATCTGTAGCAATCTGCTCTACTGAAACATCGTCGTCTCATACTCGTTCCTTGCTGGACATGTACTTCACCTCAATGGTATTAGACCCTGTGATATCTTTATTGTTGTTGATGAGCAACACAATAGCTCGGTTATCACAAAACAAAAAGATGGGTCTAGACACAAAATCAAAAATGGTCAACACACGCTAGAAGTTTCTTAACTTAACGGCTCTAGTCGTAGCTTCAAAACAAGTTATGAATTCGACCTATATGGTAGAAGTGGAAACATATTTTTGTTTCTCACTCTTCCAAACAACCGCCCCGCCTGCCACGAAGAAGACATAACCAGAAGTGGACTTCCTATCATCCTCACAGTGAGCAAAATCAGAATTTCAATAACCCACAAACTGTAAGTCATCAACTCTACGATAAGTCAGCACATAATCTTTCGTCCTCTTCAGATACCTTAGAACCTTCTTAGCAGCTACCCAATGGGCTTGTCTAGGATTGGACTGGTATCTACTAAGAACCTAACAGCAAAAACGACATCCGGTCTCGTACAAACCTGTGCATACATAATGCTCCCATAACACTAGCATAAGGAAATTGCTTCATAGCTTCCTTCTTAACTGGTTTTCCCATTACACTATGATGAGTTTAATCTATCGCCGCCACAAACAGGACCATCACTAGGTTTACAATCCAACATATTGAACCGCTTTAGAATACGTTCAATATAAGTCCCTTGAGAAGGACTTAAAAGATGACGCAAACGATCTCTCGAGATCTCTATCCCAAGAACAAAACGCGTTTCTCCAAGTTCCTTCATATCGAAATACATCGACATCAACCTCTTAGTCTCATACAACACAGCAGGATCATTACAAGCAAGTAAAATGTCATCCACATAAAGGACAAGGATGATGAACTTGCTCCCACTGATTTTATGATATACGCACTGCTCAACAGGATTCTCATAGAACCTAAAGAAGTCACCACCTCATGAAATTTGAGAAACCACCGTCTCGAACCCTGTTTGAGACCATATATATATACCTTTTAAGTCTATGCACAAGATGATCTTCACCTTTTGCGATGAAACCCACTGGCTACACAATGTAAACCTCCTCAAAAAGATTACCATTCAAGAAAGTAGTTTTGATGTCCATCTGATGTAACTCCAAATCATAATGAGCCACCAAAGCCATGATTACCCGAAAAGCATTCTTTGAAGACATTGGAGAAAACGTTTTATCATAATCCTCCCCTTTTTTTTTAGGTAAATCTCTTAGCAACCAATCTAGCCTTGAACCTCTCAATCTTGCCATAGAAATCACGTTTGGTCTTGTATTCTCGCTTGTAACAAACTGCCTTATGACCTTTAGGCAATTCGACTAAGTCCCAAAAATCATTGAACTTCATCGACTGCATTTCATCTCTCATCGCATCCATCCACAAATCTGCTTGCGGACAAGAAATAACACCCTAATATCATAATCAGTCTCACCCAGATAGACCATAAAGTCATCAGAAATAACCGATCTCTTCACCCTGTTAGAACGACGAAGGGGAGGTACAACAACAGCTAGAGGTGCCTCCTGATGTACCTCCATTGCATCTGGAGCAGCCTCCAAAGGCACTTCGACAACAGCCTTAGACACATCAATAGGATCTTGAACAACACGTACTTTATTTGCGTTCTCAATAGGATCTGCAATAGCTTCTTCCACATCCATAGGCGTCACTTGGGGTACAACTGCTGGTGGAACTATAGGATCAACAATGGGTGCTATTATCGGAGCAATTCGCATATACGTACGAAAAGAAACAGATGTCGTCTAAACAACATCATCAAAACTCTGTGTTTTAGAAGCACTACTTGGTCAAGCTATATCAAGTTCCAGGAATTTTGTAGTTTGAGACTCCACAATCCTTGTACCTCAAGTAGGAATATAGAATCTGTAACCCTTCGAATGATCTGGATAGCCAACGAAGAAACAACGCACAGTCCTGGAATTCGGGTTACTTGATGACAAAGTATATAAATTCACCACCGCAGGACAATCCCAATTCTTGAGATGATTCAGAGTAGGCCTACGCCTAGTCCATAACTCAAAAGGAGTAAGAGGAACAACTTTACTAGGAACTCTATTGAGGATACAAAGTGCAATCTTCAATGCTTCACCCCGAAGAAAATTTGGCTGGTTAGTCGTGCTAACCATGGTCCTTACCTTCTCCATAAGCGTACGGTTGCATCTCTCAGTAACTCCATTCTGTTCAGGACTATCAGGCATGATAAACTAGACAATAATCCCAGCGTCCTTCAAGTATTTGGCAAGCATTGCCATGTTTGTCATAATACCCATCACCTTTGTCAGACCTCACCACTTTGATAATTTCTCCCAATTGTGTCTCAACTTCAGTACGAAATATCTTGAATTTTTCAAATGATTTGGATTTATCCTTAATTAGAAATAGATAACGATATCGGGAATAATCATCAACAAAAATAATAAAATAATTACTCTTACATAAGGTGATTGAGAAAGGACCACAAATGTTTGTATGGATCAATTCCAAGAGATCGAAACTACGGACTGCCGTTTTATTTCTTTTCTTGGTCATTCTCCCTCTACAATGATCAATACATGTCTCTAGATTCGAAGTCAAAAGTAGGAAGAATGTTAGACCTTATCAACCTTTTCACTCTTTCCCTCGAGATGTGGCCAAGCCTTTTATGTCACAACATGAAAGATCAATCCTTAGGTAGAGGTCTTTTCGATGCTAAATTGCATACAACATAGCATGCATAGATATCAGTGGGAGAAAAACACACTCCATACAGACCATGAGACAAGGTGTAATGGCCTATTACATTTGAATTTAAAAAATATATATAAACCATAGAATTCTTTATTTGAAATGAATAACCAGAATTGTCCAACAACGAAATTAAAATTAAATTTTGCCTAAAAGATGGAACGTAAACAGTATTCCTTAATATCAACCTAAATCAAAAATCTAGAATTAAGCAAATATCTCCCACGAACTCTACTTTAACATCTTGATTATTGCCGAGGGTAAGCTTTGATTCATCCTTATTTAGCTTCCTTCGATTTGTGAATCCCTCTATGGTAAAAGTAACATGATTAGTTGTACCGTTATCAAGCCACCACGAACAAGATGTGGCCTCTGATAGATTAGAATCACAAAGTAAATCCAAAGAATCAATACTTCTGCTCACGTTTGGCCAATCAAGTTTTGTATTTAGGGAAATCCTTCTTTTTATGTCCAGTCTTCTTGCAAAAGAAGCAAAAATTATGATCGGACTTCTTAAAAGAAGTAGTCTTCTTTGGTCCCAATTTATCAGGCTGACTAGGCTTTTGAGCTATTGGAGATGCGACCTTAGAAACATAATTTTTTGGCTTGTTACCTTTATGAGACTTCCGATTAGCAGCATACATTACAATAACTCCTTTCTCCTTCTTCAGCTTCTCTTCTTCAGTGACAGCTCGATAAATCAGATTATTGATACTCCAAACTTAATCCTGGGAGTTGTAGTTGATCTTGATGATGATGAATAAAGGCATAATTTTGTTCAAAGAAAAATGCACAATGTAAGGATCAGGGACCTCTACTTTGAGAGCTTTCAGCTTTATCTGATAGTCAACCATCTGAATGATGTAATTCCTCATAGAAGAAACACCATCGTATTTCATCTCGAACAGACCCTGCAGAAGAGTCCCAATCTCAGCATTGGAGGAGATATGGAACCTGGCGTTGACAGCCTCCAATAATCCCTTAACAGTAGTATCAGGATTATTAGGCAGACCACTCTTGAGAGGATCTTGGATCGTCCTCCTCATGGACAACAAGCAAATTCTATTGCTCTTCGTCCATGCAGCATGAATAGATTTTTGTTCATTGGTTCTCTCAAGAGTAAGATCAGTTGACTTATCCATCGTAAGAGTTTGATGAACGTCTGTTATTTCCATGACATACAAGAAGTCTTCCTTCTATTCTTAAAGTTAGAGCCCATAAGAATTTCGATCGTGACCATGTTGTTGTTGATTGAGAATGAGACGGCTAAAAATAACAACAATATAACCAACATAATGTGTGTAACTATGTGTAATAGAATCACACATATAGAAGTCAACAGTGCATCATCAAACCAACACCTTTGGGCCGAATACATGACATATAATAGTAAAAGCTCCCTGTAACAGTAACGAGTCTGAGAAATATACTTAACCAATAAGAATGTACAATCTTTGAACATATAGATCCTCTTTGATCAATCAATTTCCAACCATATGCTAACTATGTAATCCCTTATTTTTAATACACAAGCACCACCTTTGGGTTAATGATCATGAACTAATTCAAATTCAAAATATCCCATCCTTATGAGAATAAATAGCAAAATTTAATTAAGAAAATCCCTTTAGGGATTGCAACTTAATTAAATAATATCAAGGATACAATCAATATTACTTACATAAAACTTTATAGTGTGATTCAAATAACAGGATTTTGTCATTCGATATTTTTTTAAATTAATTACAGCATCAGCATATGAGCTAATGATGTCAGCATATGCATACGCTAACATCAACAATACATAGAGATGACATCAACATGACATCAGGAAGGGTCGTTGAGATTATGATGATGTCATCAATTTGAAGTAAAAAATTTATGGCCAAATTTCCCATTTTAATTAATTTTTTTATTTAAGTTTTGAATTGAATGGGTACTAAATTTAAACGAAAAAGGACCCCACAACTAGATATGAATCTTAAAAGCAAACCATGATATTCTCACAGGGTATTGGCAAAACCGTTTCATTTAAACACATAAAAATTAATTGACATTAATATTCAAGTCCACAAAACGATTTGCCTTTCCCATGTTGCTTTTAAACATTCAATAGGATAATAACTAGACCCATTAAAAAATTTAATCACAATACATGTATTTTGCTTTCTTCAATCAAAGTCTGTTACCATTATGGCCGAGAAGTCATGATTAGAAAATTGCACAAGTTCCCAAAAAAAAAAAAAAAAAATCTTGTGCTTGATTCACAGGTGTTGATTCATGAACACATATAGACGAAAAGCTCACAGAAAAGACGAATATAGCAATTCCATGAACCAAAACAAGGATAGGGCCAATCAACTAATGAATTAAAGCAAACAGATCATGCAATAGATAAATCTTGCTACTCGTCATTGATCCTTTTTTCTTTTCTTTACTTTTTTTTTTTTTTTTTTACATAACCGATTCATCATGGAGTAAACAATTCAACGAATTCAGGTTGATCTACATCGAAATCAACTAATTTCCATGTTTTCAACATTAATCTATACGATTCTAAATCCAACCTATGATTCCACTCTGGTACCATATGTAGGAGAATCAAAAAAAAGATCATTCACCATAGTTGAAAATTGAATACAATCAAATTGAAATAAAACGAGTTACTTTGACTGGTTGAATCCATGATAAAATGCAGTGGAATTGAATCTATTAACTATCACGATCAACACACCGCTAGCGGGCTCTATTTCCTAATCCCTTGTCGGCTCGTTTCAATGAGACTCCGTATAAACACGGTTGGGGTTAGGAAGAGGTGACCTAATTGTATTTATAGTGTAGCGATTGTTGGATCCCCTCATCATAGGCCAACAAACAACCCAACCCACATTGATCAGTCCATATTGGACCAAGTAAGAGCCCAATGTCTCAATGGACTAGACCAACATAATTAGCCCAAAAGAACAATTAAGAAAACGCACATGAGGTTGAAACTCCATCTCTTAGGGGGACCCGTACATCCAACATGATATTCTCATCTCTGTCACATGCATCTTATTCATTTGAGATTTTTTTAAGGGCCAACGCTCCACTCCATACAACATCCCCGACCTTACAACCGCTCGATAATACTTGCCCTTTAGTCTTAAGGAGAGTGTTTTGTCGCACAACACTCCTAAGACTTCTCTTCAATTTAACCAACCTATTCTCGTACGGTGAATGATGTCTTCATCAATATCTTCGTTTACTTGTATAACTCAACCAAGATACTTAAAGGAAGTTGATCTCAGGATCACCTCAGAGCCAATCTTCACTTCAAAATCTTGACCCACAGAGTCTTTGCTGAACTTACCTTCCATTTACTCCGTCTTTGTTAGTCTAAGTCAAAATCCTTTAGCCTCCAATTTATCCCGTCATCTCTCCAATCTATCATGAACTTCTTCTCTTGTCTCATCAATCAAGATAATGTAATCTGTAAACAACATACACCACGACACCTCTTCCTGGATATCCCTTGTTATCTCGTCCATGACTATCGCAAAAATAAATGGACTAAGAGCTGATCCTTGATGTAACCTTATCCGAATAGTAAAGTTCTTTGTGATCCCTTGACAAGTCCTCACACATGTCAATTCTTCATCATATGTATCTCTTATAACTCTGATATACATTGGTGTCTCCTCTTTCTTATGCAAACAACTCCATAAGATGTTACGTGGCACTCTATCGTATGTCTTCTCGAGATCATTGAAAACCAAGTGTAGATCCTTCTGATACATCCCAAAATTCTACGCTAGTTGTCTAAAGAGATGTATCGCCTCCATAGTAGATCTTTCTAATATGAAGCCAAACTTATTCTCGATAATATGAACAGTCCATGTGTGATTCAGGGATGAATATACATGTATTTTTGCAGTGATCAAATGATGATGTTTGAAGAAGGCAATGCGGTATCAAAGCCACACCACAAGCAATTCCGCGACCATCAATATCCTGGACATGAATCGAGGATCAACACTCTTTTGTGGCCTCACTATCTAAATCAACAGATGAGAATGCTAGTACTGCTCAAGTATATGGTGATACTTTGCTTTCATCCTTAGCCTCTAAACCTGACTAAATTAGACAAAGAACAACATATCTTATGGATATGGGCTTTTTTATATTCAGATAGTCTCTCGTTTTTCTTGTACTCTTTCTGATCCATTGGTATGTTATTATGGATTGACGACTGTTGCTCGATAGTTGTCATATCGAGTCGCTAAGAACTTTTCGATAAGTGCTTTTCTACCACTCTTAATGGATTGGCTTTCATCCTTTTGATAAGAAGACAGAAGGTGCTATCTTGTCCCACGAACCAAAATCACTCAACACTACTGAGACACACGAATTATGTTCCTCGTAATTTTCCTATGCTACAAAGTCTATGAATCAACATTGAGGATTATATTCCTCGTGATTTTCCTATTGTATATGTCATATGCGTCCATGTCATGTACACCCTGAGACACGGATTTCCTGTTCTTTATGCTCCACGACCGCAGCCTCGGTTGTGGCCAACAGCAACGACACATTGAAAGGAATACATTGGTTGAGCTGTGTCACATAAACAAGATAAAAATAGACAGAATACAAGTTTTCAAGAGATCCTACCCATATCGGCCTTTACATGGTTGCATCTGTCAAGGCGGTCCTAACAACTTTCACAGGATCGATGATGCCTACCTTAAGCATGTCAACATACTCACCTGAATCAACAAAACAAGTGCATCAACAATGTGTAGACATGATTGGAAATCGTTACAATATGCTCCTTTTTCCTGGTTTCTTGAAGAAACACTCGGTCACGTATGGCAACCCAAAAACCAAAAAAGCATACCATTGGTAGCATCATAACCAAAGTTCCAACGATCATTTCCAGAAGTTTTCCAACAACTAGAGCTCTACCAGCTCCAGCGTTTGAGACAATGGTCCGAGTAGGTGCTTATGGAAATAAATGGCAAAGTCAGAAAAAGAAAATCATGATGTCCAGCTACTTATCGACCTCCTATTGGCTAGTACTTCCCTATCGCTTTTCACTAATCACCTCTCAACAATCATTTTCCAGAAGTGACTTCACATAGCATTTAATTATTATTGTAATATGAATGTAAGATAAAGTGGGGATAAAATTCATACCCGAGGAATACCTCAAGGGCATTCTGGATGATTTCAACCCTGCTTTTCTGGTCTCCTTTTGTTGATAAAAGTTGGTACATAGTGTCGATCGAAATTATCCATTATTTTTTTCTTTTTTTTTATCGTGTAGTTAAAATGAGATAATTAAATAGTATAAAAAATAAATAGAATCGACGTCAAGATTTTTACATAGAAAACCCCTAAAAAATAAAAGGGATAAAAAATCATAGAATCGTTTCGGTATCAAAATATCCACTAAAAAGGATTATAAATTTCTTCTCTATGCTCAGCTAGAGTATTACAATCATCATGATTACTTTCAATAAATTTCCTTCTCTACTGGGATATAAAAATATACCTATAAAAAATATCAATCAATACTCAAAACTGAATATTTTTTTCTCTTCGATTGGTGAATTCCTGGGATTTATATGATGCCTTGCCTTCCTCTTCCCCGAGCCTATTTATAGAGCTCTTCGAGAACATGAATTCATAGTGGGAATTCGTCGACCTTCGTCTTCTAGTTTGGCCACTGTCTGCGTACGCGAAATACTGTTCTATAATTTTGGTCGCTGCAATTCCTTTTCCAGATGCACGGCGTGACTTTCAGACATAGGACAAGAGCAATAAATGCTCTTTACAAGTTGTAAATTTGCTTCATTTGTTTTCACACAACCGGCCAGTTCCTTGCACCATTGATTTCTTTCTCTTTTTTTTTTTGTTTGTTTAATAATATATATACATACCATAATATATTATGTCATATGAGAGATTAATTTTAACAATTCTCTTCCTTCCGAATAGTAAGGGCTGCTGCCATATCTGCCTTCGGTTTGCAATATTCAACTTTTCCATGGGATAGATTTTCATCATCGTATCTGACCCGTTATCGTCAGTATGAATTTTCTCGAGTTAAAATTGTTTCTGCTCCAATGCATCACATATTCAATGATATCTAAAATCAATGTGTTTCGACGTTGAATGAAAGGTTGGGCTCCTAACAAGGTGAATAGCACTATGATTATCATAATAGAGTCTATAGATGCCTTGTTGTAATTCCAACTCTAGCAAGAAATTCTTCACTAGAATAGCCAAGAAAATATACACTATTTCGTCATATCATTAAGCTTAAAGCGTTCATCCTACGAGATGTACACAAATACTCTGCATCCGAACACCTTCAAGAGTTGATAGGACACGTCTCTCCCACTCCAAACCCTTTATAGAATATCATCATTCGAAGGATTCAAAGCAAATGATTGATTAAGTAAGCAGTTGTCAGCAGTGCCTCCCCCCAAAACGATTTAGGGAGATTTGCATGAGAGAGCATAGAGCGGATCTTCGCTGAGATGGTTCTATTCATTCTCTCTGTGACTCCATTCTGCTGAGGTGACTTGAGATTTATCTTCTCAAGCTAGATACATGCTTCCTATAGTATTCCTCGAATGGACCTCTGTACTCGTCACCGTTATCTGCTCTGACACACTTGAGCTTACTTCCAGTTTGTCTTTCCACTCTGACATGGAACTTGTTTAGCTCAATTCACGCATAGTTTTATCATGATTTTATATGCCATTTCGATGTCTTTATATTCATGTTCATATGGATTGTAGTCCGATTTGCTATATTCACGAGTTTTGATGTATTTGTGTGATTTGTCGGTGACAACAAGCAAACAGGTGATCAAAAGATGTCGGGATTGAGGCATGATCGAGTAAAGAACAAGGCAGGATAAGATGAGGATGAAACGAGAAGAAAAAAAAAACAAGACGAGAAACATGATTTCAGTATTGGCCAGAAACATGGCCACAATATTTGTATCAAAGTGCCCGGGTGCCATGCTACCCATGCCCGGACGCGCTCTTGTTTTCCTAGAATCCAACATTTAGTGCCATCATCAAAGCGCTCGGGCGCCTTCCAAGGCCGCGCCCGGGCGCGTTTCACGAAAACCTCTCCCCCTAATTGTCTATAAATACCCCTTTTGTCGAAAATCATTATCATTCATCATCATACAATAAATACACAAAAATTAGGGTTACAAGGTGATTTTGGGAGAAGTGACGACCACGATTTCAAGGTGATTGAAGCGACATCAAAGATCTAAATCGGATGGACACAAATTTCATCTCTTGATCGGCTTAGCGTTTCTTGACTCGTTGATTACCGTTTTGTATTATGACAATTTATATGCACATCATATGTTTGTTATATTGTCTTACTACTCGAGTCATGAGTTAAACCTTGCGTTAGGGATTTGATGTAGTCGGATGATTGTATTGATGTTATTTTTTTTTTTTTTGTTAATCTAGTTTTGATTGTTTTATGATTATGGTATGTGGCTATGCTTAATGCTTCGATAAATTGATTATTTGTATTATGATCCATGATATGATTTAACTCTAAGATGATAGTTTCATACCAAGAACTCGACCATACACCCACATGTTGAATGTGAGATCGAGAGATCGCTTACGTACGAGATCCTAAATTTCATGTTTATCGTAACGCAACGGCCTCTCATTGAGAGATGTCAAAGGCGACGTGTAGGTTGATGTAGTCTAGGACTCCAGAGAGTGTAGATTACATCTTATGGATCTATCTGTAACCACGACTCATGACTAACTAGTGAAACAACATAGTGACTAGATATAATCGGAAGACGAAGTCGTAACCCTATCTTATCATATACCTAGAACCCCGATCTTTGATATTTGTGTGCGTTTGATTTTTCTTAACTTAGTTTAGTTAGTAGAACCCTTAGCATTACATAACAAATCATCACGTTTAGATTGTTTGATCCAAGGAACACTATTCATACTTCGGTCGTTAGATCTAAGTCCTCGTGGGACAATAACTCACTCACTCATTTTTATTACCTACTACGACACATACACTAAAGTTTAAATGTGATACTCATACTCGCAAACAAGTTTTTGATGCCATGGCCGAGGACTTAGTCTCTACCATCGGAGTCAATATTTCCATGTGATTGAACATTTTTCTTTCTTGTTTTTCTATCTTATCTCTATCTCTTGCAAACTATTGAGTTTGTGTTGTGTGATTGTGCTTTTTGTAGTTGACTCCTCTCGTGCATGCAAAGTTTGCCTCACGGTCCATTACAACCTTTCGACCCCGAGATTGAACGGAGTTTTAGGCGACACTGCAAGCAACAAAAAGCAACCTCTCCTGTAATATCATCTTCGATGGATCTATAAGATAATCAAAACAAACTCTTGGGGGAAAGGACGCATCACAATGCTCCCTAAACTCCAAACCAACCAGTGGATATTCAAACACAAATCCAAGCGGCGATCCAAGCTGCGGTGCAAGCGGCCCTAGCGGGCATCAACCCACCTCCACCGGCTATGCCATCGATGAAAGAGCAAGCGATGTCGAAGGTTCTCATTGAGTATAGTGCGATCGTAACACCTACTATTGATGTTCGGAACTTCGAGATCATACCTTTGCTCATCAATATGATCCAAGGAGAGCCATTTAGTAGACTTTCGAGTGAATGTCCCAATAATCACTTGGCAAAGTTCGTAATGAGAGCGAGCATGATCAAGGTTAATGGTGTGATGAAGGAGACAATCCAACTCTTCCTCTTCCCTTTCTCTTTAAAGGGGAAGGCATCGGAGTGGCTCTTCAATCTACCATCGGCTTCTATTCGCACTTGGACCGACATGGTACAAAAGTTTCTAGTAAAGTTCTTCTCTCCGGCCAAGTCCATCGAGCTTCGAACTGACATCTTATCCTTTGCCCAATACGACACGAAGACTTTTCACAAGGCATGGGAACACTTCAAGAAGTTGCTCACGAAGTGTCCGCATCACTGGTTACCTGATTGGATGCAAGTGGAGAGTTTCTTTAAGGGACTCTACCATGAGCTTCGACTTTCCTTTGATTTGGCAGCCAAGGGATCATTTATGAATCTTGACTACCGGACGGCTTGTGATCTACTGGAGTCCATGATGGATAGCTCCTATCAATGGGCGGGTGAAAGGCAAGTCAAAATAAAGCACCGGATATGCTAGAGCTTGATACGGCAACCTCAATCATGAAGTAACTTGATGCCCTCACTAAGCAAGTAAGTGCTCTATCAGGAGCTCTTCCAATGCCCAAATGAATGCAATCCAAGCACCTTTTTCTACTCTTTATGACATGTGTGGAGGATCTCAAGGAAGCAATGAACATCACTTGCACGCTCACATGACGCAAGCTCAAAACATGGACAAAGTGGCATATGGGCAAGGCTTCATGCGTCCTCCACAAGGAGACAACAACTACTATAATTAGAACAAGGCTAGGAACCTTCCGGATTTCTCATGGAAGAATAACTAAGCCGCACTCACTCCTTCAGGTTTCAATCTGAATCCTCCTCAACCACCAAAGTCCAACCTCAAAGACGTTTTGGCTAAGTACATAGCTAAGACGGATGAAAACGTTCAAAGGCATATGAGACCATCTTACCAAACCATGAAGCTTCCTTGAAGAATTTGGAGACACAAAGGGAGCAAATCGCTTCACTCTTGACATCTCGAGCCCAAGGCACCTTACCTAGCACAACCGAAACCAATCCAAAAGAGCATGTCAAAGCGATCTCTATTAGGAGCGGAGCAACTTTGAAAGACCTGGAATGGCCTAAAGAGGATGAGCCTCAAGAGGAGATGGAGCCCAACAATGCCAAGGCGAATGATCCAACCATTGAACCTCAAAGGAACGCACCAATAAAGAGACTTGGGAGAAGTCCAACGTTATATCTAAACTCTTTCCGAATAACCTTTCTCCTTATATTCTTAAAGTCCCTTTTCCTCAATGTTTTATGAAGCATAAACTTATAAACAATTTGAGAAGTTTCTTGAAGTGTTTAGGCGTCTTTATATCAATATTCCTTTTGCCGATGCTATGGCTCAAATGCCAAGTTTTGCGAAGTTTATGAAGGAGATTTTGTCTAAAAGGAGAAGGCTTGAGGAGTTTGAGACCGTGAAGCTCAATGAGGAATGTAGTGCTATCATTCAACGCAAGCTTCCACAAAAACCTAAGGATCCCGAGAGTTTCACTATTTCTTGTTCTATTGACAATCGTGTTTTCTCTAAAACTCTATGTGATTTAGGAGCCTCAATTAACTTGATGCCTTTGTCGATGTTTAGAAAATTGGAGCTTAGAGAGGCACGCCCTACCACTATATCTCTTCAACTCGCGGATCGCTCCATAACTTATCCTCAGGGTATTATTGAGGATGTTCTTCTCAAGGTGAAATCTCTTATATTTTCGGCTGACTTTATTATTCTTGAAATGGAGGAGGACAATAAGGTCACCATTATTTTTGGTCGTCCATTCTTGGCTACGGGGAGCACTATTATTGATGTGCGTAATTGCAAGGTCTCTCTTAGACAAGATGGCGATATTCTTAGACATGGTGGAGTGCTACATTGAGGTATTCATGAATGACTTCTCCGTCTTTGGGGATTCTTAAGATTCATGCTTGGCGAATCTATCTCTTGTACATAAACGATGAGTTGAGATCAATTTGGTCTTGAATTGAGAAAAGTGCCATTTCATGGTTCGAGAGGGCATAGTCTTGGGCACAAGGTCTCTTCTAGGGATATTGAAGTGGATCGAGCAAAGATAGATGTGATTGGCAAGCTCCCACCAGCATCAAATGTCAAGGGTATTCAAAGCTTTCTTGGTCATGCCGGTTTCTATCGGGGATTCATCAAGAACTTCTCAAAGATTACTAAACCGTTACGTAACTTACTTGAGAAGGATACTCCCTTCCTCTTGGATGATGAGTGCCTCAAAGCATTCGAGTATCTAAAGGGGGCGTTAGTATCCGTTTCAATAATGGTTGCACCTTTTTGGGATCTCCTGTTCGAGTTAATGTATGATGCTAGTGACTACGTCATTTGGGCGGTGTCGGGACAACGCAAGGAGAAGATCTTCCAGTCTATCTATTATACAAGCCGAACTCTCACTGATTCTTAACTCAATTACGTTACAACGGAAAAGGAACTTCTTGTCGTGGCCTTTGCATTCGACATGTTCCGTTCATACTTGATTGGCACGAAATTGATTGTGTGGGTCGACCATTCGACCAACAAGTACCTCATTGAGAAGAAGGATTCCAAGCCTTGACTCATCCATTGGGATGCTTTTGTTGCAAGTTATGATCGATGCCAGCGAACTGGGAATATCTCCTCATGGAACGAGATGCCCTTAAATCTGATGTTGGAGGTCGAGCTACTTGATGTATGGGGCATTGATTTCATGGGTCCTTTGCCGATGTCATTCTAGAGTCAATACATTCTCGTGATAGTGGATTATGTGTGTAATTGGGTCGAACCAATGGCTACTCCCAACGCCCGAGGGGTAATGTAATTCTTGGAAAGAAATATCTTTACAAGGTTTGATACCCCTCGGGCAATCATTTGTGATGGAGGCACGTATTTTTGCAACCGACAATTTGATTTTCTCTTGGCAAAATATGAAGTCTGACACAAAGTCGCAAAACCGTACTATCCTCAAACGAGCAGCCAAGTTGACATCTCTAACCGTGAGTTGAAGAAAATTCTTGAGAAGACCGTTGATGCTTCATGGAAAGATTAGTCAAACAAACTTGATAATGCACTTTGGCCCTATCGCACGACTTTCAAAACACCGATAGGTATTTCACCATATCAATTGATGTTTGGGAAGGCATGTCACTTACCGGTCGAGTTGGAGCATCGGGCTTATTGGGCGATCAAATTCTTGAACTTTGATATGCAAGAGGTGGGTGCGAATTGACTTCTTCAACTCAATGAGCTCGATGAATTCCGTCATGAAGTCTATGAGAACGTCAAGATCTATAAGGAACAAGTAAAGACATTCCATGATAAGAAGATTCTTAATCGAGAGTTCTATCCGGGACAAAAGGTTTTACTCTACAACTCTCGGTTGAGACCCTTTTCGGGATCCATTCACTGTCAAAGAGAAATTCCCATATGGCCTCGTTGAACTTGAGAGCAAAGATTCTACCTTCAGAGTCAACAGGCAACGTTCGAAGGCATATTTTGATGGTAACGTCAATGGTTCACTGTCAGCGCTCAACTTGAAGGATCCTTGACAACCTTGGCTACGTCGGATTGAGGACGGTAAACCAAATGATGCATGGGAGACAACCCACGAGGGAGTTTTCTTACTTTCAATAAGTCGTTTTCAACATGGTTAGTTAGGATGTAGTATTTCTTGTGTGTTTTTGTCTAGTTTTATGCTGTAGGAATCAAGTTGAATAAAGAAGCTGATGATGAAGGTCGAGACATGCTTTAAGATGAGAAAACGGTAATTCGTAATGAGTTATTAGGAAAAACAGTCATCAAACATTATACATACTTCGTTTCCCTTGATTTTGGTGTTCGATGTTGAAAACAGAGGGTATAGTGTAATTTTTTGTAAAGCGCTTGGGCACAGTTTACAGCCATGACCTAGCGTAATTCAAAAGCCCAAGAACACCTATCTAGGTGCTTTGTCAAAGCGCCTGGACGCAAGCTTATGCCACGCCCGGGTGCGGCCCTGAGAATCTAGAATACCCCAATTCAGGGTTTTATACAAAGCGCCCCAGCGCAGCATCACTCATGCCCAGGTGCGGCTTCTATTCCTCAAAATCCCCTAACCAGTCCAACATACAAAGTGCCCGAGCGCACTGCACGGCACGCCCGAGCACGTTCAATAAAACCCTACTATGAAGCCCGAACCCCAAGCACACCACATCTATTCTCCCTTCACTTCCTTCGCACACACTCGACCCCAAACACACCCAAATACCAATTTTTCCCCAAATGCCGTTGTTTTGCGTTCAAATCTTTATCAAATAAAGGTAACTACATCTAATCTTTACATCTTAACTTTGGATTTGGATAGGTTGATTGATGGTTGGGTATTAGGGATTTGTAGAGGTTAGGGTTTGTGATGTTGAATCAATTTGGATTCGTGATTATTGTGTGAAGATGTGGGGAATAGATGATGGATTGTTGCATTGATTGTCTCGGGGTTGTTATGATTATACGATGGGGCTTGATTAGAGTTTGGTTTGGTTTAGAGAAAGGTTTGAAAAACACAGACATGAGGTGTTAGGGTTTTGCATTATGAAAACACGATTTTTAACTAACAATGATTCCCCAATACAATCGATATCATGTACTAAGTCCATTCCTATCATTTGTTGCGTGAATTTCACTCGTATTATCATGCCATGACACGTATCTAATTCACGGTGTTTTTAGGTATCATGACCGACGGACACGATAAAGGGAAGGACATTGGGATGTCAAAGAGCAAGCGTCCTCGTACGGGCACGAGTATATCCAGAGAGGCATCGGCTCCATCCCTATCCTCGAGCCTCGTTGTCTTCACCTCCTAAGAGCCGACCAACTGCGTCCAAACCATATTCGCTTGGGAATGCATTGCCGAGCGAATTGTTGCTTCATCCTACTTCGTCGAGAAGATTGGAAATCGGGGATAAGGGACATTCCATCGACAGCAATTCCCGACATACAAATCACTCGCCATGGAGTTCTACGCCAATGTAATCGACAACCCCGAACGCACCATAACCGAGGATCGTGGGGTGATGGTGCCATGGGATGAGGATACGATTAATGAGCTATATGTTCTACATGAAGACTCTCCCGCATACCCATCGATGGTTAACGGCCATGTCAACCTCATCACCAACCGGGCTCCCGAGTTCATTATCGACAAGCTATGTGGGCGGCTTTCCCGTCTCCGGTGGACCTTTGACCCCCCTACCCACATGCTCCCTTTTCATTTCGATACGAGTTTCCTCACCACGGAGGTTGACATTATAAAGTCATCATTCATAACATTCTTATGCTCGGAGTTCACAACGGTTAAAATGCAGCTCATCCTTATGCTCTTGCGCCGAGAAGGGGTGAACTTGGGCCGAGTCCTATTCTCACTGCTTCAGGAGTATATCCAAGGTTTCAAAAGCAACCACACTCTCCTTCGTGTGGTATATCCCCAGCTCATCGCAGGCTTATGCCTCAAAGCCGGGGTTGTCACCAACACCGCGGACATAGGCCTCAAGGGTTTCAAGTTCGTCAAGAACTGGATCGACCGGATCCAATGCCAAACATGCAGCAACATTATGGCCTACACGGCTCTAGCAGAGGAGGAAGCCAGTGATGATGAGGAGGAGGACGAGGATGCACCCACACCCTCCGGACATGGGGACTCATATGGGGCAGATAGAAGAGGACATGGCGAGCCTCTGGATAGACGACATTGACCTTCGGAGGATAATGGAGCGAGGGTTCCAGCGCACTTGGTACTCTCAAGAGATTCTCATGCGTCAATTTCACGCTTCTATCCGGGGCAAGCGGAACACATTCAAAAAGCTTCCTCGGCATCCACGCTTCCGTTGTGGTAGTGCAGGAGCACATCAAGGGGATGAGGGTCAGTCGGGTTTGCACCCATGACTGACCATGCTTAGGTTGTTTCACTTCAACTCTTTTTTTCTTGCGTTTGCTTTTTGCATTCAGAGCATGCTTCTCAATAAGTTTGAGGGAGGGAGTTGGAGTTAGATTTGTAATGTTTGTCGTGTCTATGGTTAGAGTTGTGTCCATTTCTTTTCGTCGGCATGTACTTAAATTTCAAAATGTTTTTTGATGTATTAATGAATTTGATTTGAATTAAGTGGAATCTTGAGTTAGAACTTGTTTTACTTGCACTAAGAAGTTAGACGAGCCTTACGGAGTATGAAGATGCGTTTAAATGTCAAAACAATACGATAAGAGGGTGTTATCCTACAAAAGGACGACCTAAGTTGATACTCCCAATAAACTTATGGCGGGACTCCATTCGACATCTCACTTGATTGTACCCATAATAAATACACGATTTGGAACAAAACATGGGAGAGTGAGGCAACGATAGGACTAGACCCTTATAACATACTGTGCTTAAAGCTATTAGGTACTCGATTAGTGATAAGGCGGAAAGGTGTGTAGTTGTTGATCATTCATATCTCGTTATTGTGTTGCCATAAACCCCTAGACCCCTTTACCTAACGCTAATCCCCATCTATTTTTATCCCTTGCATCTCATATGTATACGATATATTGTTTGATTGGGTATGTGTACGCTTGACATTGGAGTTGTTTTCGATTTAACATGCCATGAAACTCCATAAGAAGAACCCTTTGAACCATGTTTCATGTACGAGTCAAGACGGCGATAGGAGATGATATATATTGTATGGGGTGGTTTGCTTGGTTGTAACGATGTATTATGACACACAATGGGCCAAGGTTGGAGAGCCTTTGTTCCTTCATTGCTTATGTAACACGGCACACAATGTGTCGAGGCCATGGTGCCATGTTCTTTGTTTGTGGTTTGAAAAAAATATGAGCAAAAGATGCTTTCATTGTCTCAAGTTGTTGTAACTCGAGAAATCATCAATCCTAATAAAAGGGGTGACTCGAGAAAGTTGTATGGTTGGTTAAGTGTAGTTGTTGTGTTTTTATGCAAGGCACAATGCCTTGATGGGTTTAAATGTTACGTCGATGTCTTGACCTAAACTATATTCCTTCCCTTTTACACCCGAGCTCCACATAACCAAATAGCCAACCTCATTTTTTCTGTCTTGATTTTTTATTGGTCCCGGCCTTAACTTGGATCGCAATTGCACATTTGGTTCGAGTAAAAGGGTGGTTGGTATGCGAATGCTTCTTGCTTTGTGTATTATTTGGGTTGAACCTTCATCTTTGCATGATTATGATTAGATAGCATATGTAAAATGATCCTCACGATCATGGGGGTGGTGAGAGGTGCTTCTTATGGAGTCAATCTTGTGAAACTAGGATGTGTTCATACAAGTAACTTCATGCGGTTGATGAATTGAGTGATAACACCCGATTGTTAGGATTGTTAGCGTTTGGCTCATTAGTGTGTTCTCTTCTGATTTCATTTGACTTTCATTTCTTGAGGACCAACAATAGCTCATACTTGGGGGAGTTTCTTAGCTCGATTCACGCATAGTTTTATCATGATTTTATATGCGATTTCGATGACTTTGTATTCGTATTTGTATGGATTGTAGTCCGATTTGCTATATTCGCGAGCTTTGATTTTTTGTGTGATTTGTAGGTGAAAACGAGCAAACGGATGATCAAAAGACATCGGGATTGAGGAGTGATCGAGCAAAGAAAAAGACGGAACGAGATGAGGATGAAACGAGGACAAAAGCAGGACGAGAAACACGGTTTCAGTATAAAAGCCAAAGCATGGTTTCTGCGCCCAGGCGCGCTTTAGTATTGGCCAGAAACATGGCCACAATATCTGTATCAAAGCGCCCATGTGCCATGCTAGTCGTGCCCAAGGGCGCTCCTGTTTCCCCAAAATCCAACAATCAGTGCCATCATGAAAGCGCCCGGGTGCCTTTCAAGCCGCACCGGGGTGCGTGTCATGAAAACTTCTCCCCCCTAATTGTCTATAAACACCCCGTTTTTGCGCAAAAATCATGATCTTTGATAATCATACAATACAATACACGAAAATTAGGGTTACAAGGTGATTTAGGGAGAGGTGATAGCCACCATTTCAAGGTGATCGTAGTGACATAGAAGATCTTCGTCGGATCGACACGTATTCGATCTCGTTATCGGTTTAGCATTTCTTGACTCATTGATTATCGTTTTGTATTATTATAATATTTCCACGCCATGTGTTTGTTATATTGTCTTAGAACTTGAATCATGAGTTAAACCTTGCGTTAGGATTGTGATGTAATCATATGAATATATGATGTCTCTTTTTTTGTTGTTAATTTAGTTTTGATTATTTTGTGGTTATGATATGTGGTAATGCTTAATGCTTCGACAAATTGATCACTTGTCGTATGATCCATGATATGATTTGACTCCGAGAGGATAGTTTGTATCAAGAGCTCGACCACATACCCACACGTTGAATGTAAGATCGAGAGATCGCTTGAGTGATGTGCGAGATACATTAGAGACCCCCGAATTTCATGCTTACCCTAACGTGACAGCCTCTTATCGAGAGATGTCAAAGGTGACGTTTAGTTTGACGTAGTCCAAGACTCCAGAGAGTGTACACTACACCTTAGGGATCCATTTATAACCACAACTCATGACTAACTAGTGAAACGACATAGTGACTAGATACAATCGAAAGACAAAGTCTCAACCCTACCATATCATATACCTAGAACCCCACTCTTTGATATTTGTGTGCGTTTGATTTTCCTTAACTTAGTTTAGTTAGTATAACCCTTAGTGTTACATAACGAATCATCACGTTTAGATTGTTTGACCCAAGAAACACTATTCATATTTAGGTCACTAGATCTATATTCTCGTGGGATGATAACTCACTCACTCACTTTTATTACTTGCTATGATACGTACACTTGTGTTTAAACATGATATACAAAGTTGCAAACATAACTCTTTAAACATGTCTAGTACTTGATCTTTAGTTTTCAAAGCAAAAACCCAAGCCTTTCTAGAAGGGTCATCTATAAAGGTAACAAAAAAGTATGCACCACCTAGAGATCTCAGTGTCAGAGAGCAGACATCTATATACACAAGGTCGAGTATATTCTTTCTTCTATATGGAGGGAAAAAAAGAAATTATACTTTGTATTGTTTTTCAGCTGTGCAATCAACACAAGGTTTTAGAGCAATACCTTTCTTACATAAGGTAGGAGTTGCTTACGTGCAAGAATCTGCAAGTTCTTCTCACTGATGTGGCCGAGCCTCTTACGCCAGAGCTCGATTGAGGAAGATCTCTAAATAGCATTTATATCTCCTTTGATCAACCTTGCCTGCATCGAGTGTAACGTTCTTTGCTTCGTTCCTTTAGCAACCAGCAAAGAACCCTTAGAGAGTTTCATCTTCCCATCATAGAAATGGAAAGTATAACCTTCATCATCAAGCATCCCAACTAAAATTATGTTCAGGCGAATATCAGGCATGTGTCTGACATCCTTCATCAGTAACTTGGAACGTGCATTGGTTTGCAACCAAACATCTGTAAAGCCCACTATTTAAATGTCTCATTATTTCCCATTCGCACAAGACCATAGTCACCACACTTTGGTCGATGTATTGTCTGATCACACCAATAGCTTTGCGCTGTAGCACCGCCCAAGCTTTCTCCTTTTATAAGTGGGTTTCGTCTTGGTTATGATCTGCTCATATAAATCCTTACAATAAAGGATATCCTTCATTCTGGGCTTCCACATCGAATAGTTCTATGAGGTCAGTCGGCTCATACCATCAACGCTGACTCTGTCTTCAATTTTAATTAGCACAATAATTGGATCACTCTCCAATCAAATAAACCAGAGCTTTGATACAGTCTGTTAGGAAGTCGGGTTAAGGTACAGCGAAAATTGCTCAGCATTTTTTCTTCACTGTGCAGTTAAAATGGGATAATTAAATAGCCCAAAAAATAAATAGAATCGACATCAAGATTTTTACGTGGAAAACCCCCTAAAAAGTGAAAGGGATAAAAAAACCATGGGATCGTCCCGGTATCAAAATATCCGCTAAAGAACAATTATAAATTTTGTCTCTAGGCTCAGTTAGAGGATTATAATCACTAGGATTACTCTCAATAATTTTTCTTTTGTATAGGGATATAAAAATATACTTATAGAGGATACCACTCAATACTCAAAATTTAGTATTTTTCTCTCTTTCCCTGGTTAATTTGTGGGATTTGTGTGATGCCTCGCTTTTCTCTTCCCTGAGCCTATTTATAGAGCTGTTTGAGAATATGAATTCACATTAGGAATTCGTCGAGCTTCGTCCTGCAGTTTGGCCATCTTTCACGTGCGCAAAATATCGTTCTACTATTTCGGCCGCTGCAATTCCTTTCCAAGATGCACTACATTACTTTTAGACATGGCACAAGAGCAATAAATTCTCTTTACAAGTTGATGAATTTGCTTCATTTGTTTACACACAACCAGCCAGATCCCTTGCGCCATTTTTTTTTTTTTGGTTTAATAATATATACCATAATATATTATGTCAGATGAGGGATTAATTTTAACACCATTGGTAGTTTGAAGGTTCTCGAGAGCTTTCGTAGCTTAGAGAAGTGCAACTCAACCTCCTGAAAATGAACCAAGATGTCAATAATACAAGGCAAAAGAGATTGAATCATCATAACGAGAAGAAATGCATGTAAACAACTTGGCATAATACCCTCCTCAACAACGTCTTTAGTGGCATTCAGCGCATCCGTGACCCTATCTATCACACCCTCGCTGAATCGAGGCAAAGACGTCGCATGCTCGGGTGTTCCTACGAGTGTGAGACAAGGCTGGCGATGGTGATTGCAACACTGGTGAGATAGGAATTAGGCAAGCGAGGACGTTCGAGCGAGCAGCACTTGGAATTGGCATACGAGCGAAGGCATCGTCAAGCGCTGGCGAGCGGACGCTGCATTCTTGGGTTGTGGCACTGGATCGTTCGAGGGTCACTGACAACCATGAGACTTGTGAGTTTGGCTCGTCAAGAGGATGACTCGCGCTTGGAAACTCTAGCGAGTGTGGGGCAGCGAGCGTGGTCTCGTTCGACGGGATCGTTCGAGACAAAGGATGGATGTTCGACACATTGCGGCATTTGGATTTGGATTTGGATGTTTACTTTGAAATGTTCAAGGGCCAAACGAGCAGCGAAGCAGGAAACCTGTGATGATTCGAGTTAGGCGAAGTAAAGACGTTTGATGGCGACAAGGCTCGCTAGGTTCCTAAGCCTTGAAATGAAGAACTGGACTACTTAGGGATGGTGCGTGGTTGTTCCTGTCAAGCAAAATTTCTTCAGTTATCTACTATATATGGGAACCAAAGAATGCCATGATGCCCAAACACAATTGTAATACCCTTAACCCTCTTATGTTCCCCTTAGCGTTGGGATTTGTCCTTAGTGTGATGGTGGCCTTGGACAACGATGGGAAGAAAATGAAACTTGATTTGATGGTGGTCGAGCAATACACTCGAATCACGTTGGCTGTGGTGGCAACGAGAATGCGAGATGCTAAGTTAAATGATCTATGATAGCTGAGTCTGTTTAGCCAAATGCATGGACAGTGGGACGGCGGTGTTAACCAAAACCCTTGCTGTGGGTTTAATCATGATGAAACCATAAAGGGAATGCTAACAAGAGTTTAGGAAACAAGCTGGGACATTGGCATTTGCGAGGTTCTATGTAACGCCCCAAGATTTTCTGTCTAATTCCTGCTTGACACGTGACGTTACCGTCGCTCCAAAGTCCATTCGAAGCAAGGCGACAAGATTACAGGGGGTTTAAGTATCAGAAACATAGGAAA
>JAOVYX010019411.1:0-18538 GCA_035668315.1 Drosera spatulata | reverse complement strand
CTAAGTGATTCAAAATGACTCAACCATTATCCCTACATTTCTCCTAATCTAAGCAATCCACCCTACTATCCAGCTTAATTTTATCTATTTCTGAGTAATTAGTTTGGTTATTACCTTTTTAAACACACCCCCCAATCCTTAATTTTCATATTTGTAATAGTTCTTTATCGTGACTAAAGAAAGATAAATAATATTGCGACCGTTCTTACTTCCACTACTGCATTAATTCTATATTTATTGAGTGAAAGTGAGTTCTCATAAATATTAATTTGACGTGTACATGACAGCACACATCAGTTAACCTACCAGACATGAAACCAAATTGATTCTCAATCACCGCTGTAACTTTTCTTAACCTTTTCTCTATCACTTTCTCACATAACTTCATACTGTGACTCATAAGTTTGATTCCTCTGTAAGAAGTCTTTAAGTTAGCTAGATCAAGAGACAAAGGAACTAAGGATTTAGGTGAGGTAAACTGTGTTAAGGACGATGCCGAGCATATTCTTACGGCTGATGAGGACATTAAAGAAAGATGAAGAGAGTATTTTGACAAACTCTTTGCACAAGGGAAGTGCCCTGAATGAAACAAGTGGGAATGCAGATGTGATGATGAACCAATGTTATTTTGAGCTCAAAAAAGTCTATGGGTCCAGATGAAATCCCGATCGAAGCTTGGAAATCCCGATCGAGTTAACTGGTTGACAAAACTCTTTAATAGAATTTTGATAGATAAGAAGATACCTGATGAGTGGAGGAGTACTTTGATTCCCATATACAAAAACAAAGGAGATGTTGAAAACTAAAACCCGTCAATTTTGTAGTGGTGGTGAAGCAGATAAGCAGTGGTGGAAAGGAAACCACTGGGAATATGGTAGTTTGCTTTTCTGCAATAATGGAAGGCGTGGGTGTGAGAGGAATATCTTTTATGATTGGCATATCCATTGTTGTGTGGTCTAGTTGTGTAATGGCCTCGGACAATACTGTAGGAACCTCAGACATTCCTGTGACGTGCTCAACTTCTTGTGTAGAAGCCTCAGATGCTTGTTCAGGAGTCTTGGTAACTTCATGAGTCCCCCCTTGATGAGATGCAACAGCCTCAGACGCTGCTGCAGGAAGGTCAGATACTTCTTGTTGTTACTCACCCTCTTGTGCAGAAACCTCGGACACTTCTGTCATTTGCTGGGTTTGGATTCAGAGGGAGTAACAAGAGGCTGTGGCTCTTTTTGTGGTGGTGGAGCTGATATTGTGGTGGAGGTTTGGGATGAAGATGATGATTTGTTGATGGTTAGTGGTGGTGAGGTGGTGAAGATGGGTTGCTGTGGTGGTGCGAGTTGAGGAATACTATAAAGAGGGGACACTGCAGTGATGATATCATAAAATTACCTTTCTGTAGTAGTGATGGAGTTTAGAGAAGGAATTTTATGATGTAGAGGGGTCTACATGCCTTGAGAAACTGCTCGCAGCTCTGAATGCGTTCCAAGGACCACCTTAGTAATGAGGTGAATCCTAGTAGATGCCTCCTCTACTTGTGGAGTTAACTCCCCCTGGGTTGCTACAGGAGTGACAGTAAGATATTGTAAAGAAGATTCTACAGCAACCATATCAATAAGTTCATCATCTGAGCTATCTTCTTGTAGTGCAAAAGGGGAAGGGGCATTGTCATCATCATCACTAGTATTGTTGCCACCTCCAGAAATCTTGCCTCCTATTATGATAGCTGCATATTCCTGTAGAAGAGTTGTTGTGGCATTTTGAAGCAGTTGTAGAAGCCCTCTTTCCTTGTCTAGGGTCATCACAAACTCTAGAAGGACTTCCTTGTCCGTAGAGAGCTGTTTCCATTAATAATTGCTATCGTTATACTTGATGTACAATGTGACTCCAATCCCTGAGGCATATACGGATGTATCCGCAGGGAAAACATAATCATTAACTCTTTGAAGGATATGGTAAAGAGGGTTTCTGTTGACAGGAGGTCTATTGTCGCTCCTTGACCTTCTGGTGCTTCTTTTTCTGGTGGAAGCTGAAGGTGGTATGGTGGAACATTTTGGCTTGTGATGGTGATGGCTGTTTGATTTGAGGTTGAGGTTGGTTGAGCATTTTTAATGTCACTTTGGATGGCTGCCGCAACCTCAGCCTGAGCATTAGGATTTATGAGGGTTGCTCTAGAGTCGTGTCAATGAGATGAGCACCATCTTCAGTGGCAAAACGTGCAACAAGGGCAGCATCTGCCTCAATCTGCTGTTGTCCCCTTTTTGTTTTTGGAATCTATATTTGGTTGAGGTTTGGTGGTTGTTTTTTATGGTGATCTTAAGATAATATTCATAGATGTAGTGGTGGTTGTTGTGGTTGAGGTAAGGGTTGGGGCTTACGTTTGTGATGGGGAGGCTTCTGTTGTGGTGGTTATGGTGCCATCAACCTCCATTATAGAAGGGATGGTCTCCTCTCTTGCTGTAGGAGGTGGAGAAAGGGTTGCCTCAAGTGGCAAGTCCTTTAATACTAAAGCGATCACCTCAGTAGTGGTAGTGGTGATCATAGAAGGGGGACTTTTTGTTGATGCAGCATCCTCTGTGTCTGTTGTAGTAGGGTTGGAGTCTACTGCGATAGACTCTACTGTAGTAGGGCTTGTCCTTGCCTCTTGAAAAACGTTGCTGCAGAGAGATGACTCAGCAGGAAGGACTAACTTCCTCTACTGCTATTTATGAAGCCTCATCCTTACTGCCAGGTTTCACTCCTCGGTTGGCCAGCATAATTTCAAGGATCATGCTCCAGATCCTTCCAAAGAAATTCTTCTCATAGCTTAAGGCCAGTTGTCGAAGAAGAATGTTTGCCCAGTTCATCTTCTTCTTTATGAGTATTGCACTCATGATTGCTAATTGATCTTCTGTGATCTGATCTTTGGCGTGTTTTCTAGACAACAACACCTTCTTTACTGCATCCGCTAGTAGCTTGTATTTGAGGGGTAGTGCAGCCCTCATTGTTTGCAGGGGATGATCTTGGTCTTCTGCAGCAAGAATTTGTAGCAAGTATTTGAGGGCTAGTGCAGCCCTTATTGTTTGTAAGGTACGATTCCTTACGATTGGATTGGTGCCTAGCACAAACACACACAGAATACATGACATCAGGCCTACTTGTAGTAAGGTATAGTAATGATCCAATGATGTCCTTGTACAATTTTTGATCAATTGATTTTCCACATCGATCCTTATCTATCTTAATAGTTGAGCTCATTGGTGTCTTCAGTGTGGAGGCATTTTCTTAATCAAACTTCTTAGTTATATTTCTAAGATACTTAGATTGGTTTATGAAAGTGTCTTTATCACATTGCTGCACTTGCAGACCTAGGAATTACTTGAATTCACCCATGAGACTCATTTAAAACATAGATGTCATGAGCTTAGAAAATCTCACACAATTTCTCATCAGTACTTCCAAAAATAATATCATCAACATAAATTTGGAATAATAAAATATGATCTTTGTGATGCTTGATGAAAAAAATTATGTCTACTTTTTCTCTCTTAAAGCCATGATTAATGAGAAAAATTGACAAGGTTTCATACCAAGCCCTCGGAGCTTGTTTCAATCCATAAAGGGCCTTGTCAAGCTTGTAGACATGTTCTGGATACTTATAATCCTCAAAGTTAGATGGTTGTTCTACATATACCTCTTCATGCAATTATTCATTTAGAAATGCACTTTTAACATTCATTTGATATACCTTAAAGTCCATATAAGAAGCATATGCTAGGAACATTCTTATGGCTTTAAGTCTAGCCACAGGAGCAAAGATTTCCACAAAATTGATACCCTCCCCTTGTTAGTATCCCTTGCCAACAAGTCTAGCCTTGTTCCTAATTATAGTCCCATTTTCATCACTTTTATTTCTAAATACCACTTGCACTCTACAATCGGATAATTCTTAGGTCTAGGAACTAAATGACATACCTCATTTCTCTTAAATTCATTGAGTTCCTCTTGCATGGCATTAATCCAGTCACTATCTGTGAGGGGTTCTTCAATCTTCTTAGATTCTATTTCAGAAATGAAGCATCCAGAAAGACAATATCTGCTACAGTAGCCCTCCTAGTCCTTACTGGATCATTTGCATTACCTATGATGTACTCAGCTGGATGATCTTCTGTTCATTGTCTTCTCTTTCTTGCTTCATCCTCAGCTGGCATTTGCTCTTCTGTATGCAACTCTTCTGCAGTCTGCTGAGACTTTACAGCAGGTGACTCTTCTACAGCCTCCTTTGATGTATGTTGTTCTTCTTTGTCCTGTTCATCATTCTTGTCAACATACATTACTATATTTTCATCAGTGTCATCCTGCTTGTCTGCATGGTCAAGACTCATCAAAAGAGACATGAATAGTTTCCTCAATTACATTAGTTTAACGGTTCAGTACTCTGAAAGCCTAACTGACAGAAGAGTAACCTAGAAAGATTCCATGATCAACTTTTGACCTAAACTTCCCATTTTTTATTTTATCATTTATATGAATAAAGGATTTACACCCAAAGATATGAAAGTAACTTATGGATGGAGTCTTTCCATTATAAAGCTTGTAAGGAGTTTTGTTGTACAGTTTAAGAATAACACATCTATTTAGAATGCAACATGCTTTGTTTACTACTTCATCACAATAACATTTAGGTATGTTAGAGTCATGCAGTATTGTCCTAGCAACTTCTATTAGGGTCTTATTCTTCCTTTCTATAACCCCATTTTGTTTTGGGGTTCTAGGTGCAGAAAAGTTATGACTAATTCCATGGTCATTATAGTACTTATCAAAACTATATTGATCAAACTCAATTACATGATCACTTCGTATTGCAATAACTTCTAAACCCTTTTCAGTTGAAATTTGCCTAAGATGTCTTGTTAACACATCACATGTGTCACTTTTCTTGTGTAGAAAGAATATCCATGTGTACCTAGAGAAATTATCTACAATGACTAATGCGTATTTCTTCCGACTTAGGCTTTCAACCTCAACTAACCAAAAAGGTCAATGTTGGCCATGTTGATCAGTATTGATGCTTTTAAAGCTTGTCTTTATTTGTTTGCCATGTTGGCAAGAGGCACATAGCTTGTCCTTACAAAATAACTTTTGGCACACCTTTAACTAAATTCTAAGAGGCAATTTTTGAAAAGTTTTTCAAATTTAAATATGCCAGTCTCCTGTGCCAGAGCATGGCGTCTTTTCTATTTCATTTATGTAAAAGCAAGTGGTGCCAACGGTGAAGAGTTCATGAAATCTATAACATAAACATTGTCATGTCTTCTCCTAATTATCTTAATCCCATTCGATTTAAGATCCCTTACTTCACACAGGCTTTTGGTGAAGTTCTGATGTGAGCATAAACACACATCGTTTCTTTATTATAAATGTTTATTTTATTCCTCTTGTATTGTCTATTTTATGTTTTTAGCGTCTTTTTGTCCTGGAATGTTGATACTATTGTGTTTTTTTGTTTTCTGACAGATTAGCACAAAGTTTAGAGCAAAAATGAAGAAGGATATAGAAAATGGCAAAGTCATGAGCTCAAAAACTGGAATTTCACGATTTATCATCATTTCACTTGCCTCGAGAATTTATACAGCAACATTTCACATCGATAAGCTAGGTTAGCATGTTTAGATGTAATGTATAAGCTTCTAAAACTTTTGGACGTCGTTTACTATTTTTTGAATTAGTTTTAAGAGGAACAGTGCACAGTGTCACTGCCATGGTCGCGGGCAGGCATGGCGTCGTGGGCACGATAGGCATTATTAAGCAAATCAATGTTTTTTTTTAGTTCGTCGTGGGTGTGACTTCCTGGGTCGCGCCCGCGACGTTGTCCATGATGCAAAACACCTCTTTTCAACCGTCGGATCTATCTGGTCTCGACCTAACCTATAAATCGCGCCCTAGGGTTCTTCTAATCAATATACATAAGGGAGAGAGCTTAAAAATGGCGAAGACGATCCGAGGAGGTGAAGACGCGAAGAGGAGAGGCCTTGGAGGGCATTTCAAGGAGATTTGAGCCGCTACGCATGGTATAGCATAGGACATAAGTTTGGGACGCATCGTGTGCTGTAAAACCTTCGTTCTCAGTTCTTTAAATCTCTGCAGAATGTTTGTTTTCATTGCTATGTTTCATTCCATGCTATGTTTGACGCATATGCATGAGAAGTTCATTAGTAGGGATGCGTTGATGAGTTTTGATGACCTTAGATCATGAGATGATGCGTATATGATTGAAACTAGAGATGCTTGATGATGAAAATGATGCATGAAACCTGTTAGAATTACTATATAACATATGTTTATTAGACTGATCACCTAATATACATAGTTTAGAGCTATAAATCGTGCTAAGTGGTTTTAGTTAGTAGGAAATTTATATAATATGATTCAAGCTAATTGTCATGTACAATCGATGGTTTCATATGTGTGTAACATGATTAGTTTAAGCTAATTGCTATGATTGTTATGAATGGTAGTTCCATTTATGATTCAACTTTTTTGATTAAATCATGTTTGAGCTAATTGAAATGGTTCTAATCTATTGAGTTAGTCTAACTATTCGAGCTAATTGGAAGTTAGAACCTAAAGAACGTAGTGAGTTAAGTCAAAATTCATTATAGTCATTTCATGTTAATCATTACATCTAAAATTTAGAAACATCAATGATTGATCTAAGTGACTCAAAGTGATTCAATCATCGTCCCTATACAGCAGAGGTACAATAGAGATTGCAGCAGAGGCTGTGTAGCATAGGCGTGCAACAGGCCTGGTGCATGAGGCTGGTGCAGTATGAGTTATGCTGGAATGAAAAGGAACAAGGAAGGGGTAAACAATGAGAAGCTGAGGCAAAGGTGAAGTGTACTTGATCAGAAAAGGTAAAGGCAAGTCAGTCTACTGTAGTAGAGGACAAAGTTGTCATTATCAGATAGTACAGTCACGGGCTCTGGTTTCTTGAGCCTATAAAAGGGGACACACAGCGCAGAGAACAAGGTTGACGAGTCTGAGAAAAGTTTAACATCATTTGAGAGTTTTCAAAGGAAGAAAAGCCTTGAAGACTCGCTATACGTGAGCTAAATCGAAGATTCAGGATTTGTAAAGAAGGTTCATTAGTCTGCAAGTGAAGAACAACAACTGTAGCAGAGCACTGCAATATCTAGGTTCTTCATCCTTTAGCAAGTAAGATCTTGTTGTAAAGGGGCCATCTCTTAATCCAGAAACAAGAACTAGTGAACCTCCTCTTGGCTTGACTACACTGGTCATGATCAAGGGAAGACTGGACTGAGCTTCTGTTACTTATTGGTAGCAGATGTCTGAACCAATATTAAAATCTTGTGTTATTTATTTTTTGGCACTGATTATCATTCCTAAAACTGTTAGTAAAGAACTTCATATCCAAAGAGACAAGCTTTTCAAAGGTAAAGTCTCAACCGCAGAACTTCCGCAATAGTGCAGCAGACTGAGGCAGTGCAGACTATCCCATAGCTCCACTGCACTGCTTGGAAAATTTTTGAGATAACCTATTCATCTCCCTTCTTGGTTATTTTTGAGATAACCTATTCATCTCCCTTCTTGGTTATTTCTTGGACTTTAAATTGGTATCAGCGTCTATCTTTTCAGACTTAACAGTTATTGGAAAGAAAAGGTCACATATTTTTATATTAATCTGCAAAGAAGTCATAAACAGTTTATTATTTTGAAGATTCCATCATGGCTCCTCCAAAGCTAGCAAAGTGTCCAAATAGTGGAGAGCCACCTTCTAGCTCCTTCGATAAATTCAAGCATTGAAAACTTAGAATACTGGCTCATCTGAATTCCATTGATGAAAGAATGTATGACATTATCACAGATGGGCCTTATGTTCCAAAAATGCCAGATCCAATGGATGCCACCAGAGAAGTTGACAAGCCTAAGTTTTTGTGGATGAGAGACGATTGGGATCTAGTGCTGGTAGATAGAAGAGCCAAGAATCAGATATGCAAGGCTCTGGATGATGATATTTTCGAGATCGTGGTCCACACCAACACAACGAAGGAAGCATGGGAAGCACTACTGCAGAGAAATGAGGGCACAAACGAGATTCACGAAAATAAGAAGGATGTCCTCATGCAGTAGTACGACTAGGTCTCGATGAGAGCAGATGAGAACCTTACAAGCTTCTATGAAAGGTTTAATGTTCTCATCAATAATCTCAAAACTTTAGGAAAAACCTTCGATAACAAGGAGGTAAACCTTAAGTTCATGAGATCTCTCGGGGAGGCCTGGGGGACGAAGACAACCGCCATTATAGAGTCGAGAGACCTTGCCAAAATGTCATTAGCACAACTCTATGGCATTCCATACACCTACAATCTCGAGGTGGAGCAGAAGAAACAGATAGATGAAGCCAGAAAAAAGACACTGGCATTCAATGCTCAGGAGAGGATCCTGAAGACTATGGCAGACGAGGAGAGTTACAGCACCTCGTCTACGAGTGATAAAAGCATGACTGAAGAGCTAGCACTCATGGAAAGGAAATTCAGAAAACTCTTCAAGAAGAAGAATATGAAGAAACTAAGTGCCAACAAAACTAAAGAAGCAGACAGAGATGTCTGCTACAACTGTGGCAAACCAGGGCACTTTGCCGCACAGTGCAGACGACCGCCACAGGACTCGTCTGCACACAAGAAGAAGAAGTACCCAAAAGGAGCCTTCAACAAGAAGGAAAAGGCAAGAGCCTATGCTGCAAAGATTTGGAGTGACACAGACTCACATGAAGAAGAAACAATCTCAAATGTTCAACTGTGTCTCATGGCCAGGTCTGACGACGGCAAAAAGATATTTGACTTCTCCGAATCTGATGCCTCAAATGAGGAACTGAAAGAGGCCCTTCAGGAGACCTCTGAAAGCTTTATTACTCTCTCAAGAGAGAATAAAGAGAACATTGAGTTGATTGTAAATCTCAAAGAGAATTACAATCTTGCCTACCAAGAAGTTAACGACTTACAAAGTCAGTTAAATGTGGTAGACAACAAACTCAGTGAATCAGAAGAGAAAGTCAAAGTTCTCTCTGAAATGGTGGACACACTCACCAAGAAAAATGCTGAGCTCCAAGCCCAAGTAGATACGTGGAATGAGAAGTCACTGGATCTGCAAAAAGCATTGATCACAGGACAATGTCCATGGGATAGGTCTGGGGTACAAGAGTTGGCTAAGTGAACAGGCTCACCTAGATGTAACCAATTCATCTGAAGCCAGCATCGATAAGACAAAGAATGTCTCTAACAGAGTCTTACAGAAGGGTGAGACGTCTGCAACCAAGATGCAGACCAGTAAGGTCTCTACTGCACAACCTCTAAAGGTTGAACCTTCTGCAAAGACTCTGCAGAAGAGGAACTCAAACTCCTCTACTACAAAGGGTATGAACAAGACAAAAGTCCTTGTTAATCAGCCCTCGAAGCCACAGACTTCTGCTAATGCAGCAACAGAAGTCAAGAAACCTCCTAAGGTGCATACTGTCAAGAAAAATGAGCATATAATCCTCATCAAAATGACAAGCGATTCAGAAAATCTCAGTTTGCACCAAATTACACTGTATGGAATAGGAGTTCTCTTTACGTGCAAAAAGAGACCATACAAAAAACACTGTTGCATGTGCAGTATGCAGCAGTGTTGATGGCAACATCCAAGCAGACGACCCATGGTTAAACCAAAGGTCTACTGCTACAGTTGTGGCAAGCCCGGCCACAAAGCTCTCTCAGTGTTGGGCTCCACACAAGAAACCTATTCGAGTGTGACACCTAAGACTAACAAATGAGGACCCATTTTCATGGGTACCATCTACAAATGCTGCATATGCGATTGCACTAAATACAGGATCAAGCATGATATTTGGATAGTGGTTGCTCGGGGCATATGACGAGGAACAAGAAAATATTGCAAGATTACAGAAAAGAAGGTCCCTTGGTCATGTATGGTGGTGGCAAAGCAAGTAAAACTAAAGGTTATGGAACCCTTGGTACAGGTTCCTTAATCTTTAGGAATGTTGCTTATGTTAAAGGGCTTGAACATAATTTACTTTTTATTAGCCAACTATGTGATAAGAACTACGATGTGGCTTTTACTAATGACACTTGTAGAGTCATTGATAAAGAGTCCAAAGAAGTCAAACCGATAGGTCATAGATCAGGAAACATCCATGCAGTAAACTTCAACTTATCATAGCCTACACAAATCACATGCTTTTACACTAAGGATACAGATGACACAAATTGACTATGACATATGAGATTAGCACATCTAAACTTCAAAACAATGGCAAAATTATCCTCAGGCAACTTAGTACGAGGTCTTCCTCAAGTTAGGTTCAAAAAGGATAAACTATGCAGACCTTGTCAAGAAGGAAAGCAGACTAGAGCAAGTTTTAAATCTGTTAACCAAACAGAAACCACAAGAGTTCTTGAACTATTGCACATGGATCTATTTGGACTAGTAGATGTAGAGAGCTTCAGCAGGAAGAAATATACACTAGTAATTGTAGATGATTACTCGAGATATACTTGGGTAATCTTCCCACACAAGAAAAGTGAAACTTGTAGCTTGCTAACTAGATTCCTCAGACAAGTACAAAATGAAAAAGGTTTAGATATGGTAACAATTAGGAGTGATCACGACACAGAATTTGATCAATCAGGAGTTGACAAATACTGTGATGATCATGGCATCAAGCACAACTTCTCTGCACCTAGAACACCACAACAAAATGGTGTTGCAGAAAGGAAAAACAGAACCCTCATTGAGGCAGCCAGGACAATGCTCTCTGATGCAGACCTTTCAAAGAGCTTTTGGGCTGAAGCAGTAAACACTGCTTGTTATGTGCAAAATAGATGCCTCATTACTAAACAACATAACAAAACACCATATGAAATATGGAAAGAAAAGACACCAACCGTTAAGTACTTTCATGTATTTGGATGTAAATGTTATGTTCACAACAATGATAGACTGCACTTAGGGAAATTTGACCTAAAGACAAGTGAAGGAATATTTCCAGGATATTCCACATGTAGTAAGCCCTTCAGAGCATTCAACAATGAAACACAAACTCTAGAAGAGTCAGCTCATGTATCTTTTGATGAATCTGAGTTAACTATACGTACTGCTAATGTTCTTGATGAGGAATGTGTATGTATAAATGATGAACAGAATGCAGACGAGGAAAGTGACCCTCTAGTAAAGGCAGAATCGTCTGTAGTCCCTGAAGGCAAAGAAGATGCAGCAGACACACTGCAAGATACAGCAGAGCAAAAACTGGAAGAAATTGATTTTGACCAGCATAAAGAAAAAGGTAGATGGATCAAGGCACACACCAAGAGAGACATAATAGGGGAGAAGGATGCCCCAGTGCAGACGAGGAGGGCAACCATAAAGGAAGGCCTATCCGCTTGCTTCATTTCAGAATTAGAGCCTAAAACAATTAATCAAGCTCTCAGTGATCCTAACTGGATAGATGCCATGCAAGAAGAACTAAATGAGTTCAAAACAAATCAAGTATTGTGTCTTGTGCCAAGACCAAAGAACTATCCAGTTGTTGGCTGTAAATGGGTCTTTAAGAACGAGTTTGATGAAAATGGAATAATCATCAGAAACAAGACAGGGTTGGTGGCCAAAGGGTACTCTCAAGAAGAAGGGATCGACTTTGATGAGACCTATTCCCCAGTTGCAAGACTAGAAGCCATAAAAATAAACCTAGCATATGCTGCACATGAAGACTTCAACGTCTTTCAAATAGATATCAAAAGCGGTTTTCTCAATGGAAAGCCACAGGAGGAAGTTTATGTTGAACAGCCTCCTGGATTCGAAGACTTTGAACATCCAAATTATGTCTACAGGTTAGACAAAGCTCTTTATGGTCTGAAACAAGCTCCGAGAGCCTGGTATGAAACTCTTTCTACCTTTCTTTCTGATAATGGCTTTCAAAAAGGAAAGGTAGATACCACACTGGTTCTTAAGAAACATAAGGAGCACACACTATTAGTGCAAAAATAGGTAGATGACATCATCTTTAGTTGCACTAACAACAAACTATACGAAAAGTTTGCTGCACTAATGAAATCCAAATTCCAAATGAGTCTCATGGGTGAACTAAAATATTTTCTAAGATTGCAAGTGAAACAGTTAAGTAAAGGAATATTTATAAATCAATCAAAATACTTAACAAACATAATTAAAAAGTTTGGCTTAGAAAACTCAACTCAAATGAAAACCCCCATGAGCTCTACTGCTAAAATTGACAAAGACGAAAAGGGTAAAAGTATAGATCAAACATTATATAGAGGTATAATAGGATCTTTACTTTACCTTACTGTAAGTAGGCCAGACATCCAGTACTCAGTCTGTGTTTAAGCCAGGTATCAATTTGATCCCAAGGAGTCCCACTATACTACAGTTAAGAGAATCCTGAGATATCTCAAAGGAACTCCTAACCTGGGTATACGCTATCCAAAGGACTCAGATTATGTACTAACTGGATATTCAGATGCAGACTTTGCAGGTTACAGGGTTGACAGAAAAAGCACAAGTGGAACATGTCAATTTTTAGGTGCAAGGCTTATTTCTTGCTTCAGCAAGAAGCAGATCACTGTCTCAACCTCCACTGCTGAAGCAGAACACATAGCTACAGGAAGCTGTGCTCCACAAGTACTATGGATGAGGTCTTAACTTGCAGATTATGGATTTAAGTTTTCCAAAACAAACATATTTTGTGACAATACGTCTGCAATGGCTATTTCTAAAAATCCTGTTTTTCACTCGAGGACCAAGCACATTGATGTCAGATATCACTTTATTAGAGATCATGTGCAAAAAGGACACATAAAGTTGGAATACATTCCAACCTTAGATGAAAATAAATTTATCATGTTCAGAGGAGAGTTGGGCATCATAGATTTAAATGAGTAAAATGGCCATGTATACTGCTCTACTGCAGGTGTAGATGCAGAAGAACAGGATTTTTTTTAATAGGTTTAATGTTTTCAAAGAGTGAAAACGAGAAACTTCGCTCTACTGCTCTACTGCATATGTAAATGCAGACGAGCAGACCACCTGAAACGCACTCAATGTTTTTCAAGTGATGCAGACGAGTAATTTTCCTCTACTGTACTACTACACAAGCCATGCAGACCAGAGGCAGGTGTCACTCTACTGCTACTATTTTTGGAAAGAAACAGTTTTCATGATTATCTCCTTGACTTTCGCAACGGACGGATTAATTCTGGAAACTATGTAACGGTTACTTTTTGATTTCAAACGGTTAAAATCAACAGTAACTATAAAAGGAGAGAGCATTGTTACAAAAATCACTTTACAATTCTCTCTCTCGTTTTCTCAAGTGATCAGTAAACCCTAATTCTCACAATTTTCTTCTGATCGCTCTCAAACTCTCCACTCAATTTCTTCTCTGAAAATCTTTGAAAATCAAATTTCTGAAACAAAAGTGGCCGACAAACCCACTTCTTCAACACCCTTTAAATCATCAAAACCACAAGCGAGCTCGACAAAGAAAGATTTACAACGAGCTCGACAATCACAAGAAGACAATGATTCAAATCATCGTGGATGACATGGCTCACATATTCAGACTGCAAAATGATGGCTTAAAGATAATTCCCCCAAGTGTCATCACTGATGAACGACTGGCTATGCTTGGGGCAGAACATCAGCAAGAAGGAATAAGAACGAAGAAGAAGTTCTTAGCCAAAGAACACGAATTCCTTGCTGACGTGGTCAAGAAAGACATGATGTCAAGGGAGTTCTCGAAGGACCAGATCACACAAGATCAGCAAGAGATCATGTGTACAATCTTGATGAAACATCAAGTGAACTAGGCTAGCTTGATGATGTATCAACTAGCCAGTGCAGTAGAGGCCAGACAGCCTCTCTACGGCAGGCTATTAAGCATCATTCTGAAAGACAAATTAAAGCTGTCAGACGTACAGGGAAGGCCTTGGATGGTGTCGAAGCAAATCGACATCAAGAAGATTGGCAAATTGCCAGTAATTTTGGCAAAGGTGAGGAAAGTTCCGGTAATGCAACCACCACCACCACAACCCAAGGCTGTAGCACAGTCTTCTGCAGTGCAGCAGAGAGCTGAAAAGTCCAAAAAGAAGATCGTTCCTAAGGCTCCCAAGCCTCCAAAGAGGAAATTGATACTGCAATCCTCTAAAGAATCAGAAGAAGCAGCTCAGAGGAGGGCAATTGAAGTAGAAATAGAGTCTACAAACGTGCAAACTAGAAGAAAAAATGCAGATGTACAGATCATTACTGCTCTTGGTATTGTGCAGACGGGGTCTACTCTTGCTGTAGTGCAGACGAGCGAAGCTCTAGCTGTAGCAGTGCAGACAGCTGAACAAGATTCATACCTGCAGATGAGGGAAGAAGGTGTAGACGAGTGGCAGACTGAGGAAATTACAGAATAACAGATGATACAACCAATCATTGCAGTTGAGGAAGGCTTATCCTCAAAAACACTTCCCCCAAAGATTCCTAAAGTAGCAGCTCTACATGACTCGAATGTAATTCTCGAGTTCATAAGGGAAGGTGCAGACGAGAACCTACAACAATTCATATTAGGCTCAATGAAGAGTTTTGAAGAAACTCAGGAGGGTCCCCGAGCTGAGTTCAAAAAAGAAATGTTTGCAAGGGGATTTACACGAAAGGAGATTGAAGTCATTGAAGAAGGCTATGAAATCTTGACGCTACAACTGCAAAAGAAGTCCCTACTACAACAGCTGGGATCACAATCAATGAAGATACAGTAGGTATATCAACATCAACAACTTTGATTCCCTACACTAACATAAGTCTTATTCCTTATGCAGATGACAATGATGAGCTGAAGATCATTCAAGTAAGGACAGTAGAAGAAGTACAAGAAGAAGAAGAAACATCTGAACAAAAGAAGAGATTTGAAGAGGCGCTTCAATACATTGAGAAGCTAAGAAGGAAGGCCCAAGAACTCAGAACACAGACTGATGTTCTCTTGGGAAAGCCTCAGAAAGAGACAATGCAGCAGGAGTTTGCTCAACAACACAAACTCAGAAGGAGATGAACTGTCAGAAGCAGCACACCCGAGCCAACTCCCACAAACGAAGGTGAAGAGCAAGCTGGGATTGAGCTTGCAGAAGAATGGAGGAAATTGGATGAAGCTCTTGAAGCGGATATAGAAAAGATCCGCAGAGAAGTTACACTGCACAGAGCCACACAACAGACAGCTCTGCAAAAGACTACGTCTCAGGCCAGACCACAAAAAAGACCAGCTCCTACTCTATCACGAGCTGCACCTTTGAAGAAAAGAAAGACCTCCAACAGTAGCAGGCCAAAGTTCATTTCCTTAGGCCCTCTGCAGCTATTCACCGTTCATCCAGACAAATCCCAAACACTAATTGGGGACCTCTCTGGAATGACTGAAGGAGAGGTCGAGCAGATGGTTCTACTGCAGCAGTAGGTTGCTCAGACAAAGAACAGGCCGAAAGAGCCTCACATTCTCTTCAGTGGGGTATTGGAATGGAAGGACTTTAGAATGAAGACAGGAAGGCACAAACAAGCTCAACTGCATCAAGTTGAGTTTGTCCACTCTGAAGAAGTGAGGATGGAACTCAAAAGAATAATTGACAAACATGTTCGAGCTGCGACCCTTGAAATCCAAGAGTACCTCTCCAGACCAGAAGTGGGCAGAATACCATCTCTAGGAGGTGATGATGATGGTGGTGATGAAGATCAAGGGGGAGACAGCCACATTGATGAGGAACTCATCGAAGAAGTACCTAGGGAAGGAGTCCCTCATCCAATGCAGGAGTCCACCTCAGTGCAGACCAGTACAACAGAGAAAACCACTACAGAAGAGGTAGAAGACCTCACTGCTGAGACACCTGCAGACTGCCCCAATCACTGCAGTTGAGGATACCATAGAAAAGAAGCGGACCACACCAGTGTCTGGAGAAGAGCAGATGACCTTGGTGCCTACAGCAGAGAAAGCATCTGCAGATGAGCAGCTGAGTACAGTTTAGCTAACTGTAACTGTCCCTGCAGACGAGCCCACACATGCAGTTAAGCACCCACCTCAACCTTCACTTACACAACTGATGCAAGACATGGAAGAACTGCAACCCTGAGGTTGAAGAATAGACTACAAAAGAAAGCACTTCGAAGGAAATGACCCTTTCAACACTCAGAAGACATTTGCTAGAAGACACTCCCTCAGTTCACGAAGCAACAAGTCAACCAAGGGAAGTCTCACCAATCCACATTCAATTCACTCCACAATCATCATCTGGATTACAGCAGACATCTGAAGACCTCCTTTCAGCAAGATTTGCTCAAGGGCTGTTGCATGGAGCCACTACAAGCATCCCAATGACTCCACAAACAGCACTGCGGAGTCTGAAGTTAGGGATGGAAACCGTGAAGCTCCAGCCACACTTGGAGACACCAACATCAGGCAGAACCAGGCCTGCAACTGAGAGGAAGCAGACCGGAAAAACTCAAGAAGCATCTCAATCAAGTGTTGACACAAATTTACAGAGGATAGATCAAAATATCTATGAAATCAGGCAACGGAAAACGGATGCTTTCAAAGAAGTGATTGATGTACTGCAGAAGACTGTAGATGAGATAGCAGATGAGAAGGACCAAAGGGCGCACTACTTTGATGTCTTATATGGTCTACTTCAAACAGTGACAAGGAAAACCCAGAAAACCACAGGAAGTAGTCAGCAGCACTATCTGCGAACTACTATAAATTACAACAAACTGCATACTGCTCAAGCTGCCAAATTCAGAAGACTGTAGAAGACCATACAAGATACACAAACTCAACTGCACGGCCACATCTTTAACAATGACAAGAGACTTGCTCTATTGGAATCAAGAGTGGACACAACCCTAAGGAGAGCCACAACTGTACATAACAAAATGGCAGCCGTGCTCGTGGCACTCAAAGAAGCTGTCAAAGACCTCTCCCAGAGTTTTGATGCAAACAAAAGGGGTAGAAGTCTGAGAGGCCTACAACAGGCGAACCTCTGCAGCAGAGAGGTCCACTAGCAGACCTGCAGACGAGCCAAGGCCTCGGGGGGAGGCAGCTCCAAGGTCTACAGCAGAAGGGTTAAGCAGCAGAGCAAGTGTCCAGGTCAGCAGCAGAGCAACAAAGGAAGAAGCAAAGGCACAAACGGCCTAAGGTACTGCAGCAGAACTATCCTTCCAAGAGAGCACGGAAGGATTGATCCTTAGGATAAAATGTAAGTCCTCTACTCCCTGTAAAAATTTTCCACTCAACAATGGATATATAAGTGTTTTTTGCTATTTTAATTTCTTAGAAGTTTTGTTTGCATCAATTTAGGGGGAGATTGTTAGGAATGTGCAATCCCTCCACTTGTATAGAAATTGATGAACAAAACTTAGGAAGAAATTATGTATGTATTAGATGCTTAGGATGTAATAGTTAGTTAAGTAGTTGCAGACTAGAGCTGCAGATGCAGTAGAGTGCAGCTGGGTGCATTAGAGCAGCAGGGCACAGAAGTGCAGCAGAGTGCGAACGACCTGAGTGGTGCAGACTACTAGAGGGACTAAAATTTACATGCCAAAGATCAATCACATACAACAGCAAAAGTTCTCAGTATTTTCATGATCTACAGTAGCAAAGAGAAGTGAGCCATATTGCAGTGCAAGTTTGCAAGCTGAATTGCGGAAGACTGAGTGCAGTGCTGGGTGTAGACGAAGCTACACTAGGCAGCTGAGCAGATGAGGTCGGGAAGCTGTTGAGTGGGAGCTGAGTTACAGCAGACTGGCTGTAGTACTTGGTGCAAGTGAAGTTGTAGAAAGGCTGGATATGAAGACTGTGCAACAGAGCTCATGCAGCCGATGTGCATCAGAGGCTGGCAGTAGGGCTGCAGTAGAGGCTACAGCAGAGGTACAATAAAGATTGCAGCAGAGGCTGTGCAATAGAGGTGTGCAGCAGGCCTGGTGCATGAGGCTGAGTGCAGTATGAGTTGTACTGAAATGAAAAGGAATAAGCAAGGGGTAAAAAATGAGAAGCTGAGGCAAAGGTGATGTGTACTTAATCAGAAAAGGTGAAGCCAAGTCAGTCTACTATAATGGAGGACAAAGTTATCACTATCAGATAGTACAGTCACGGGTTTTGGTTCCCTGAGCCTATAAAAGAGGACACGCAGCGCAGAGAACAAGGTTGACGAGTCTGAGAAAATTTGAATCATTTGAGAGCTTTCAAAGGAAGAAAAGCCTTGAAGACTCGCTATGCGTGAGCTGAATCGAAGATGTCTGAACCAGTATAAAAATCCTGTGTCATTTACTTTTTCGCAGTGATTATCATTCCTAGAACTATTAGTAAAGAACTTTAAGTCCAAAGAGACAAACTTTACAAAGCTAAAGTCTCAACCGCAAAACTTCCGCAATACTGCAGCAGACTTAAGCAGTGCAGATTAGCCCATAGCTCCATTGCACTGTCTGGAAATATTTTGAGATAACCCCCCCC
>JAOVYX010019410.1:0-18538 GCA_035668315.1 Drosera spatulata | reverse complement strand
GTTTAAACTTTCGATCACACCTGCTCTAATAGCTTGTTAAAACTAGTTTTGTACTCTGCTAAATGCATAAAACTATTGGCCTATTATTGTGCAGGTTGCTTATATCAATTCTTGACTTTTTTTTATCAAATTGAATATCTTGGAAAGTTATACAATTCATCAACTTCTTCAACAGATTTTTTTTGCTGAGTTTTGCTGTCATGACACTATATGTTGTTTGGTATGCTCAGCTTTTGCTTTGTGTCACAACTATGTTAGTTGTATGCTACGAAGTCATACATTGGTCTCTTCGGCAATCCTTAATGGTATTGCCTTGCGTCGCTTTTCAAACTTTTGAAGTGAAAAAAGGATTTTTCTTGAGCAGTGGCCTTCTGTTGAGAACAATTTCTTTTTTGGCATTATCTGTACCCCTTTCTAGTTGGCTTCATTTATCCAAAGAACGAAAAAAGGTACTTTGGTCCTTGGTTATGGTTAATCTTGTTATTTAAAGGCAGAAGTCAAATCCTGGGTCAGGGCCCAGTGAAGCGTAACTTTAAGAACTCGCATGAAGTGGTCTTGCATTGGCACTGTAGCAAGCATCGTCAGTCAAACTATCCAAAAAAAAAACAAACTGTAGAGTCAAACCTTATGAGCTGTCCATAAAGGAGGTAAATCACCTCACCCATGCTTTAGCATTTTCATGTCGCTGGAGTTGATTGTTCCCGAAGCTGTGCTGGAGTTGTGAGTTGGCTTTGACCTCTAGATGAATATGCCATCCCTACTGTAGTTTTCATGCTGCTCAGCTGAAGAATTTCGACTAGGTTGCAACTTTTACTTTTTGGTAAGCGTTAAAAGTCCTTGCATATTGTTCTTAGTTCTTATTTAGATGAAATATGTATTATGCGTGCTATTGTTTGTGCTTGCCGTTTTTATCTAAATGTCAATTGTTGTTTGTGTTGCTGTGTCATAGATCCTTTTCTGGGTGGTATCACCTTATCACATTCTTTCTCGTTTTTGTCATGCCAACCTTATAATGTTTCAAATTTGCCTAATCTCACTCGATGAATTTCTTGCAGCCTCAGGAGCTCACTTTGGCTTCAATTTAAACCTCAGCATATTGCTGCTGGGGCAGCATACCTTGCAGCTAAGTTGCTTAATATGGATCTTGATTGTTGTCGGAGTATATCTTGGGAATTTCAAACTCCACCAGCCATTCTCCATGGTAATCTTGAATGATGAATATGTCCTTTTGTTGAACCCTGCTACATTAATATCTAGGCCTATGCTTGGACTTCCGGATCTGCGGAAATGATTTGTTAACATCAAATGTTGATAAAAAATTATTCATCATTTGGAATAAACACATTGGCTGTCTGTATTGAAGGGTAAACAAAATCAAATCAAAGATGTTGAGTTTTAAAGAAGGATTACCGGACTCAGTCAGTCTTGCTTAATGAATCCAATGAAATGAAAGCCTTTTCAGTACACAAATTAATTTTGATGTGTTCCTTTTTTCTTTTTCTTTTTTTCGGTAGACAAATTGCATGTTTTTAATTCTAGAGATATAACATTGCTTGACGTGCACTGATGAGTGGCATGTTGGCAGCTTGAATCCTCTATGTTGATAGTTAACATCTTGTTATTATCATGTTTTTTTGACAGATGTTGTGCAGCAGCTGATGGAGGTGGTTTAGGACATCATATGGCCCTGTTTTTTGGGGTCATGCCGTTTCCATCGGGAAATACATTGTCTGTTCATGGTTGTACTGCTTGATCGCCAGACTGCTGTACCATATTCTATCATCCGGTCATCTGGGTCAGAAACTTGGAATACGTCTGTATAGGGATCAACTTATGAACATGGCAACTGTTGATTGATAACATAGGTTGAGGAGCAACTCCTGTTTATCTTATGACGAGGGTCTAGTTGTACCTGTGAGTAACTGAGTATGCTATGAAGATCTCCACGCTTTACAAGCTGGTATTTGTTTGCTCCTGAAATTTCATTGTTGGGTGTGTCTTCAAACGCAACTGCTGTTTGGCACAGCTATGAATCTATATTAATCAAGAAGGTTGGTATGTTCCGTTTCTTTGTCTGTTTGATTCTTTTTGCAGTCGGTTTATACTACTTCCCGTGGCAGATTATGGCAGGAGTGAGCATTGTACGCTGTGTTGTATGCAGGGTTCAGTCACTTGATTTTTTTTGCTATCTGCAGTTTTCTTTTGCTGTGTTCTCGTCATTATGGTGGCTAAGAGTACAATTGCTTGATTATCGGCTGTGGATCACCTTTGTGATGTTTCTCAGTGTAAGTTTTCTGTATTCTTGTGCAATACATTTCATTGAAGATCAGGTTCGATTGATGTATAGTAACGGCAGGATCAGTTGCACACATATTCATCTTTGTGTGTGAGGTTAGGAGCTTCGGCATTGTCCATAAATCATCAATCTCAGTGCACTAGGAGAGATTTCTGTAACTATTCCCTTGTGTATCCGTGTACTGTAGCTGGTGTGTCAAATATTCGGGAACACCATTATTTTACTTTTATCTATATGCTGTCATCCTTACCTTCATCGTTCATGTATTAGCCGATGGTCACGCTTGTGTTGAAGCAGCGAAATGTTTTGCGCACCCGATTATCGCCCTGGATGCAACAGGTTTAGTGAGTCCATGGTCCAGAGAAACTGCCCGACAAGGTTGGAAGAAAATCTTACCGATAATCGCTTAGTTTTCACTCGTTGATGCAACCCACTTTACCGTATCATAAGCTACCTCACAAACCATCTGAAGCAAAAGTTTCAATTCCAAGATCTGTTCATATATGAATGCTGCTCAAGCTGAAAATTTACAGTGAAACCTTGAAGCTGAAGTGCTTATAACACTCAATCGGGAACAAAATTGAATCCGACCTTGAAGAAAATAAAAGCAGCATCTAATGATCATTCTCATACCCGACTCATCACCATAACCACACAAGAAATCATTGCAGGAAACGACGAAGCCTTAATTTCATGCATGTCCATTCTTCTTCGCATCGCTGCCATTAATCTCGATGCCAACATACTCATCATCGTCCATGAATCTCTTCCAAAACCAATGCCGTTTCCAGACCCTCTCGGTCATCTCCTCGATGGGAATGTTCTTGGTCTCCGGCAGCCAAAACAACACCAAGAACGACATGAGCAACACCCAAGCCGAGAAGAATAGGAAGATCGCAAATTTGAGATGACAGAGCATTGAGAGAAACGCTTGGGCAATCACAAACGTGAATAGCAAGTTCACACACACGGTCACACTCTGCCCAGCTGATCTAGTCTCCAAGGGGAATGACTCGCTGGGGATCAGCCACCCGAGGGGACCCCACGACCAGGCGAAGGATGACACAAAGGTGCAGACCATCACCACGACGAAGATGGCATATCCATGGGCCAGGTTATCTGAATGGTCCTTGACCTTGATGCCAAGGATCACCGCGATTACGACTTGAGAGAGGAACATTTGGACTCCGGCTTCTAGGAGGAGTAAGCGTCGCCCAACTTTGTCGACGGAGTAGATCGAGACAAGGGTGGAGATCACGTTGACAGCTCCGATTACGACTGCAGAGTACAAAGATGCATTGCCGCCAAATCCTAGCGTGTTGAAGAGGACAGGGGCATAGAACATAATCGCGTTAATGCCTGTGAACTGCTGGAAGATCTGCAACAAACAAACAGAAGAGAATGATAGATTGATAGCCAGTGGACCACTGCCAAGTAACAATCAAATCAAAACTACCACTGCTGATAACCCGACTGAATTATTCGTCGAACCACAATCTATAAGTCACAGTCAGTCGAATCACAATCTAAAGTCACAGTGACTGTCCAATGAGTCCCTAATTTCCATTGTTTTTTGGAATAAAAACATTGTCGATTATTTTTTTTATAATCATTAGCACATCTGAATGATAACGATTACAAGTTCTTTTTTTTTTTTTCTTTTCTCTTTTCAAAAAGCTTAAAAGTTATGGTTATAGCATAAAAAAGACTTAGCGATTGTATCATATGGTGTTCTCACCACGTGAGAGTGACACCATCTAATCAGGCTTCTGGTACTCAATACTACATTAATTCAAGTGTCCAAACTAGTGAAAACAAATAACTGTAATTTTAGCATTCCACAAATGCTATAAATTGGAGCATCCGACAAAACGTTTTGTAAGTGGCAATAAGGAACTTAATACTGCTTACCTGCAAGGCAATGGCTATGACCAGCTGAGGACGATTCCTGCGCTGAAGTAGGTTCCTGAAAGGATGCTTGACAAGCTTGGCAATGCGACTAGCCTCCACGAGTTCCAGGAACTCTGGCTCGATGTTGTCGGTACCTCTTATCTTTCTAAGGACTGCTTTACCTTCTTCAAGTTTTCCTCGCTCGATCAAGCTGTTAGGGGTGTCAGTCACCAACAGTGCTCCGAAGAAGAGCAGCAGGGCCGGGACACCTGCAAGTCCAAGGGATACTCTCCAACCCCATCCTCCTTTGATTCTGTATTTTTTACAAGCAAGAGTTATGCACCATTAGCGAGGCAACGGTAATCAGAGATTAAAAAAAAAACTCTCAGGACGTTAAGACTTATTATAACCGGTTTCATAAGCGATTTACTGGCAATCTTGTCCCTGGAGATAGCATAGAAAACAAACATGAATCAACGGTTCCGCCTCAGATCTCCTGAAGAGTCGGAGTCGCTTATTAACTGGGACACCACTGAAATGGTTCACAAATGATGCCGTAACATATGTTTGCTCTCCCACATCAACGGTCAAATACAATAGTCTAAGCTAGTATGTCATTGTTTTGTGGGATTTGCAAATAGTTAAATCACTAGTCCAATGCGTGAGGGAACTTACTTGTCGGTGCCGTAGTTGACAAGGTTAGCGAAGAGGATGCCGATGGTGACATTCAGTTGGAAGAGTATGTTGAGTCCACCTCTGATCCTTGTTGGAGCAATCTCTGACAGGAACAAAGGAACTGCCTGTATTTCCCCAAACAAATTACATACCAGTATTAATACTTCATATACAAGAGAACTGATCCATATCCAACATTGACGGTAGAAATTTATCTAGCCAACAAATTAGGGTAGTTTATATCAACGATAGACAATCCGATTAAAACAAGATTTTCTATATCCGTTGAAAATTATTATGGATATCCCTTAATATTTTTAGCTGAAGAAGAAAATTTCAAATGCAAGAATTTTTCCTCTTCAAATTCAAAAATTGTAGGTCCGTTAAAATTTTTAACGGAAAAGGAAATTTTCAATTTCTCTTTTAAAATTCTTCATTCGTTAAAAATATTAACGAATGTTGAATATATCCGTTAAAATTATTAACGGAGAATCGGACTGTCGATTTGTCACGTATGGATGGACACAAGATGGTAGCCTACGTTGGCTATAGATCATCACCCCATATACAAACCCCGTTATATCAAGTAATTACAGAAATTAATTATTCTCTCCGTACCAAATAAGTGAAACGGCACGCACTTTGAAGATGTCCTAGAACGATCCAACATAATTTTTTTATAAAAATATCGTGAAATAATAATTATAAATTAAATTGTAAACATTAACTCTATACTCAAAAATTAATTTTCTCATATCGTTATAAGAAGAACAAAACATCTCAAAATATATGCCGTTTCACTTTTTCAATGAACGAGGGAGCATGATGTATCTTACGGCAGCTAACTAGATGCAGCAACTACACAAACCATTTACTCGAGGTAGTGTCATCATTTGAATCACCAACATTCAACATATACGCAAGGGTAAGAAACATACTCAGACTATTTTTTTAATTTTTTTGAAAGGCTACGGACTCTGACTATTAATTCAAAGTTCAAACAAGTATACAAAGACAAAACTGAAAACATATTAAATGGCAGAGTAGGACAGTTCAGTGACTAATTTTTGAGGCTTTTTTTATATTTTTAGGTCTTTTTATAAATAAAATTATCAAACTAGGTTCACAAGTTAATTATCAAATGGATCAATTTTTAAAATATAGTGAGAGAAGACGTCCTGTGCGATCCAAAGAAAAAGACGTTCTGCGTCTTTAGGAACAGGACGCCTTTAATTTGGTTGGGAGATGAAAAGGGAGATCACCCACACCCCACCCCTATAACTCGCAGACTCAAATCGACCACCATCGACGCCGGCCCACACTGCAAGGAGCCTCGCCAAGACCAACCGCACCGCCCCGGTCCATAATCACTCCTCCCCGAGCCATACCCACGAATCCTGACAACCAGCTGCGCGACCCGGCCCTCTTTCCGCTCGCACCGGGCCTATGCGTGTCTTTCCTGTCCTTGGTCGGACTTCCCCGACATTGGCATCGGTATCCCCGGCATCGCCTTTGGGAAGGCGTTGTGCGCCTTTAAGTCAACCAAAGACGCCCTGCGCCTTCCTCTGCAAATAGTGTAGGACGTCTTCTCTCATTATATTTTGAAAACTGACCCATTTTGTTAATTAATTTGTTTGTGAACCTAATTTGATAATTTTATTTATAAAAAGACCTAAAATTATAAAAAACTCCTAATTTTTCTCCACGACTATTGGTCCCATTTCCTAGATCAATGCAAGCTGAAGTCAATGATCAGCTCCTTCCAGTCTATTATCATCGTTGCGAAAATATTATAACGTTTTGATTTTATATATATATTAATGTAAAGTTTGATATATATGTAACGAAATTCAAATGTATTTTTTTTATAAATTTATCATGAAATATCAGTGATTGTGTAAATTATGTACTTCAACTTAATACATATTACAAAACGACCAGACGCGATTTGATATGAAAACGATATTTATATTAATACATATAAAATAATATAATATGTATGGAAAGTTTACATAAAATTCCCCAAGTTCGAACAGAAGACGCATAAAAGCAGGATTTCAATACAGGGATAAATCTTCCCAAAAGTTTGGCCAAAAACCACATGACATCGCGACTGTTAGAACAGGACATAACTACCCCTGCTCGACAATTAGCCCGAGAACACATAAGAATCATAGACTTCTAAGATTGGACAAAAGACTCCATAAAATTTATATTAAATAAAAGATGAATGAGAAAAGACATCATTATTTGTAAAAACCAGACATAAACATGGAGCTGTCAATTCATATCCTAATTTTCTTCTTTGAAGAATCCAAACAATTGAGTGATGACTTGTCTTCAAGTATCCTCGCATCAAATATTAACATAATACTAATGCTCTTTTGAAAGGATGAAGTGAGATCACTTAGTTGAATACCTTTTTTTTTTTTTTAAATTAAACTAAGTTGAATAGGATCTGGATCATGGCTGTACAAGCCCTTTTCAATTAAAAAAGAAAACATTTAAAAATTTTGAAAAAAAAAAATAAACCCTATTAACGGAAAAATAAACCCAAAATAAAATAAAATATAAAAAAAATTAAATGAAAATCCTTATAAAAAATTAAACCCATAAAAAAACTACACAAATAAAAAAACACTAAATCCTACAACACAAACAATTCAAACAGTTGGATTTTGATCCAACGGCTCACATCCCATGGGCTGTACCGAAAGGGTATCCTTTTCCAGTTGAATACCTTAGTTTATCTTATCCTACAATTACAGGACAAGAGTAGAAAATAATTTATGTTGTAAGGTTGGTATTATGGTCAAATACAATATGGTTTTTTAAGGGTGCCATCAAAGTCACAATAATTAGAAGAATAAAATAAAGTAGCCTTTTGAAAAAAGAAAACAGATCATGAAGGTAGATGGGATTCTTATTGAAAAGAACTCTCTTTGGATAAGTACAAGCTGTCGCAAAGTGGATGTAAAATTCTCAAAAGATCTTAATCACTCTGCCTAAAAATTCAAACCGAAATGACTAAAACTCAGATGAAGAAACGTCGATTTTTTACGAAATCTCATCTGATGCCAACATAAAAGTTAGATCAAATGACAAAGCATGATAATGCATTGGATTATATGGTCATCGAAATAGTCATTTCAGAAGTTTAAAAAGAAATATTCATCAATGGGGTGGCAAAGCACGACGATGTATCGAGGTAGGATGAATGATGCTTTCTGAGCATACAATAATAAAGAAAGCAGATTACTAGATCATAGAGTACTGGTTGGCACAACTAATGTAAGAGAACCCTTCAAAATGGGTACGATAATTACTATCATTCAATCGACATAGCATGGATCATACCTAATGAACTTAAAATTTGACTAGTATGATTTATAAAAACATGAGATCAATGACTTATTTTTCAACTTTCACACATAATAACATAGCATTGACACCTTACCGCGTGATGATTAGCTACTTAAATCAATTCGTCATATAGAAATGGTTCCAATATTTGCTCTAATCTCTTTCATATGAGAGCAAATCACCCTGAGTAGGGGAGGGAATAACAAAAGAGCTCTAGATGCATGAGGGATGATATTTCAAACATAAACAGGGCATATTCTTGTAAAATTTATGTTCATAGGGTCTATTTTAATTTTAGCCAGGCACAACCTTCTCCATGAGATTCCAACTTATGGATCAACCAGTGTTATGCATTATTTGTCAATAATACATTAACAGTAGCTTCAAATGATCATGTCTCTCATTGATTCACCACATTATCTAGAAGATATTTTCCTCTTATAAAATACTAATGTGAGAATCTTTGCTTATAAAAACGAAATTTATAAGGCTACTAGTCTTCCTAAACAGTTCAGCTAAACTACAAAAATAAAGGACCAACTAGCAAGTAGCAAGGACCACTGTTGACTACAGAAAATCAGCTAGCCATGTGCCATATTGCAATAGAATTAATATCCTGGATTTCACTCTTATAGCAACACCTTATTTGATTTTTACATCATGAATATTTGATCACTAAAACAAAAACGAGAAATGTTACGATTTAAAAAGGAAAATGATAATGAGCACACTTATTAAAGAGAATGCACGTATCATTTTCACTGTTCATATCAACACACTATTTGATTGTTTCATTATTATTTGATCACTCAAACAAAAGCGACAAATGTTAACCAGATAAAAAGGAAAGTTATAATGACCACACTTATTAAAGAGAATGAAGGTATCATTTTCACTGTTTATTAACATACTATTATTAATTTTTAATATATTTCTGATGAAGAAGAAAAAAAAAGGAAATTGTTAATCCCCAAACTCATCCCTACGGACCCTACTTTTTTTTTTTCTTTTTCAAATTATCCTTTTTTACACAATATTTAAAATCATTTATAATTTCTAATATACATATCAAAATAAATATATATTTGAAATCTACACATCAATATCTACAAAATAAGATTAATATTGAATATAAAAACTATATTTCAAAAAAAATAGTTTCTTTATGGCATAGTAATTATAACATATACGTATGTGATAATTATCAATAATTCTTACTCGTATCTTCTAAGTTGTATTATATACATTCGATATAAATATTTCGCCTTATTTTACTCATTTGTCATTGAGATCCCCCCAAGTGAAATACAAAAACGTCGTGAAATAGCTATTGTCTACGTCGAAAATCACTTCGTTCAACTATTTCTATATCCTCATTATCCTATACCTCCATTGAGGGCCGATAGTTATGCAATTCGTTTTGAACTGTGGAATGAAGTGATGAACATCAATCCATGTGGTAGATAATATTTTGAAAAAACGATTGAATAGGATAAAGTTTGTATGTGTTTAAGTATTATTAATAAGTATTTATTTATAATGTAATGAATTATTTTTATATTCAATATTGATCTTATTTTGTAGATATTGATGTGTAGAGTTCAAATATATATTTATTTTTAATATTTGATATATATATAATATATTAAAAATTATAAATAATTTTAAATATTACAAAAACAAGATAATTAAAAAATAAAAAGGATGGAGCCAGTGGGGGTGAATTCAAGGGGCGATTAGCACTGCCAAAAAAAAAAAAAACCTCCAATTTTATGTGTAATAGGTCCATGACTATGATACCTAATACTAGCACCAGCATAATATCAAAGGGCGTATGTTGTACGGTACCTGATTAGCAAAGCCAACACCACAACCAAGCAAGATCCTCCCAATAATAAGCATGGCGAGATCCTGAGCAGCAGCGTTGAATGCGACTCCGACGAGGAAGAACACGCCGGCCATCAACATGGTAAGCCTCCTTCCGAGCTTCCTCGTCGTGTAGGAAGCGAAGAACGTCGCGGTCAGACCAGCTAGGTAAAGCGACGACGTGAATAGCTGCAGGCCTTGGTTGTCATACTTGCAGTAGTTGCTGTTCAGATTGGCGTCGTTTGTCCTGCGGTATACTACAGGGAAGAATTTCTTCAAGAATGGTTGCATTGAGGTTACTCCTCCTGCATCATCAAACAATCATATCATGTTAGCATACATATACATATCCACCTATACTCAAAAAAAGAGACTATTGTAATAACAACTCCGATGCTGCAACAAGCAAACATGTATATATACACATACGAATCAAAATACTTCATGATCAAATGGCTTGTTCAAGCTGTTTATGAGAATTGTGCTGGCTACTGCTACATATCTAGGAACAACAAAAGTAACATATACAGGAGGAGAACTTTATATCATACCTGAAATACCGACATCATATCCGAACATGAGACCACCAGTGGCGGCCATGATACACGAAAGGATGACGATTGGCGTGATCTTGGCCTCGAACTCTACGCCAGAACCGGCTGCTGCCGCGAACCCTCCTCCCGCCATGTTTGTTTGGTGCTAATCAGTATCCCAGTATCTTCTCCACACGAAGAAAGGGAAGTAAGAAGCCCAATGCTGTTGTACCTCATTTTATAGGCACAGGAGGAGAAAAGTAACCTGGCATCTGCCCAACGAGTGTGGGGGACCTTTCTTCGTGGTGGGTTGAATAGCAAGACAGTGAACTGCAGGTGATGTTACCGTGGAAGATTCCGATACGACACCGTCATCATTATCTAATCAAAATTCCGAATATGAACACGAAAACACAGTGAAGTAACCATCAATATTAATACACGTCAAAGAAACTCGTGTAAAAGTTGAATAGAAATGAGTTCAAAAGCCAAGCTGATAACATGTTGACTTCTAAACTATTCAGCCGGCTCAAGCATGAGGTCAAGGTCAACAAATAGATGAACTGGGCCTTGCATGACACAAGGAAAGCTGGACCAGAACAAAGCCCATTATTAGATGCTGGGCCAAGACCCATTGGGCTTAACGCAAAACCCAGTACTCATGCTTCTCACACTGTGAATCTGTGATAGAGTTCGTTGCATTGTAGAATTTGCGACAATAAGCACTGTGAAAACAAGGGTTAAGTAACACGACAAGGAAACAGGAAGTGTTACAAATACATCACTTTTCGCATACATCGCCTTCCAGACTAACTAAATATGGATTCCACACATGATAGTTAAGTAAAATTAACCCGTACACCATACAAGTGCATGTCGGTCACGTCTCATATCTAGAGGAGTAGAGGACTCCTCAAGTTTGCACATTCGAACCATGATCACCGTGTGTGTAGTCATTCAATTAGAAGGGTAGGAGTACGCATCATTCTGCTTATACATATATCGTCATTCCTATCCCAATCCTGTATTCAGTAATGGTTCGCCTATCTTGCAGAATTTCAATAGCTTCATAACTAAGTCTACTGCTGAAGTAATCTGAAGGTTGCATTTGCTTTTTGTAACCATTCCAGAAGTCTACTGCTAAACTGACACCTTAAAGGTATAATTAGCACAAAACATAGAAGACCTTTAATGAGATTAAAGACTTTCATCACGGTTGGTTTGTTCTGATTCTTTACATGTGATTGAAGAAAATATTAGGAATCAGGATCACACCCCCCTAACAAGCCATTTACATTTTATAAAGCATATATCCAAACATATGGTCATATGAACAAACTATATCTCTCCAGATTGATGTCGTCTTTAAGAAGCATGCATGATGCAGCCATCATGCCGAAAATCTTTTACATAGTAATCGTGAACCAGGATTCAGAGGTATCCGTGAATTTTGAGAAGGTCGTATATAAGCACAGTATAATAGTCTTCGGACTACAAATCTTTAACAATAACATACCAGACATGTTTCAATAATAGGATTACAATAACGAACTAGGAGCAACTTAGTATAATTATCTCCTTGTGACAAGATATTATTCGTTTTGAACTTTCAATATGATTTTACGCTTGTGATATTCACAGTACTTACGTCGAAAATTATTCCTTTTTTCTTTTTTAGCTTTATTCGGTCAATTTAAAGGACTGAATGAGTGTATCTGAGCCCATTTTGGGACAGGAGAGCTATTGCTGAGGTAGCTTGGTAGGACACATCAAACCCTCCTATATGAAAGAAGCAATTCTGGTTGTTTGATTGAGATTGCCAACCTTGGTCATTGGATGAATGTTGTCTGGAGTATTAGACTTTATTAAAAAAAAAGAAAAAAAAAGATGAAATAAATAGTCTAATAAGAAATGCAACTTCATTGTTGGATCCATCGTTAATGCCAATTGCTGGACGACAAGTTGAGGGGCGGATCGCATAACTTTAAGATGCATCGTGACATGTTAAACTTGTGATCTCTTATGAGCTCACATCTTGTAATCCCCCCTCGTCTGATGTGAGATAAGCTAACATCAAAGCTCGAAAGCATATAATACCGTATAAAGTAAACAAAAGTGCAACTCAGACTGTCAGACACAAGCAATTTAATCGATCAAACCAAGATTGTATGAAAGTGCGACATGCAAAAAAAAAAAAAAAGAACCGGCAACCACTTACCAAATCACATGGCATGCTGCTGGAATCTGGTTCTTCCTCTTCTCTTGGGCAAAATCAGATGCAATATCCCTCTACTAACCAAAAGCAACCTCACCCACCTCCCAAAAAAAAGATCAGGATATTGCACGACTCCATGTCGATATCACGGCACCTGTAAAAAAGACGATATGAAACAAAATTAATAAAAATAAATCGTCCTGGATATGTCGAAAGGAATCCGCGACAAAGCAATCTCGGATACATTTGTTCAACGAGGAATAGGAAACAAAGCTCCAAAGCTGTAAAGACAGACAATGGACTTTTTTCTGTAAGAAAAAGACATGAGGCGGGCCTCGTTCTACAATAGTCTTGCATCAAAAACCTGTCACGATTTAGATACACAAGGCCGCACTTCCTTGAGAAGGATAACAAGTCAGTCCACTCCCGATAGCCGGGACCCATTAAATTATTGACCGAATTTGAAGTTCTGATGAAAGATAACAATAACCGACGACACTCTTTCGAAAATAACAATGACGGACGACACTCCTTCAAAAACAAGGATGAAGGACAAGTAATCCTGCCATAGAATCAGACACTTATTAATAATCAGACACTCCTTCAATAACAATAAAAGACCATGTAATCCTGCCATAAAATCAGACACTTATTAATACCAAGGACTACCATTAACCTCTTCCTGTCAGCATTACTCCTTTATCTCCCTCCCCTCTCCTTTGCCTCATAGCAGGCTTTTCTGCGCCTGTGTGGGAATAATTCAAACAGCAGCAAACATGTTATGTTTGAAGAACAAGAGGGAGGAGAACACCAAGCAGATAAACAAAAACACCACAAGAAAGATCAAGGGCACAGCTGTGCTGATGAAAAAGAACGTCCTAGACTTCACTGATGTCTCGGCCTCGTTTCTCGACAGGATCTACGAGTTCTTCGGCAAAGGCGTCTCCTTGCAGCTTATCAGTGCAGTTCATCTTGACCCAGGTCTCTTTCCATCTCTCTATCAGCACACTATTCTACTTTTTGTGAAATCTTTGTGCTGTATCGGCCAGTCTTTTATGGTTAGTCTCATACAGTTAATGTGTGCTCTACAGTTATACGATGGAGTAGGAAGCTACATTTAATCTTTCTAACTGAAACTGAAAGGATCTCACTATCTCAGTCTAATTTTTTTCCAACATTCAGAAAATGGAAGGGGGAAGTTAGGAAAACCAGCATTCCTGGAGAGATGGGTGTCGTCAATTACACCATTGACGGCCGGGGAGACGGTATTCGACGTCAAATTCAACTGGGATGAGGATTTTGGTGTTCCTGGTGCCTTCATAATCAAGAACTACCATTACAGCCAATTCTACATCAGGAGTCTTACATTAGAAGATGTTCCTGGCCATGGAAGGATACATTTTGTCTGCAATTCATGGGTTTATCCAGTTCGTCGCTACAAATACGACCGAGTATTCTTTTCCAACAAGGTAACTTGGACACAGGAATTTGAGGTGGTTATGCTATTTTATTGAATGAAGCTTGAGTTGGAATACTATAGAAGTCTAGCTACTTTCCTAATCATATAATTACTCTAGGAGAAACCTGAACTGCAGATAAACCTTAATGTACATCTGTAGACTTGTGTGGATCTTGCTTATGGATAAAACAAAGCATCTCGTCCATCTATCGAACTTTGACCAATGAAACAAAGACTTAGAAGACTTAATTTGAGAAAACAATACAGCTTCAAGCTAAATCATTCTGCTTTTATATGCAACAGACGTACCGGCCACATGATACACCGGAACCGCTAAGGAAGTATAGGGAAGAAGAGCTTGCAAATCTACGAGGAGATGGAAAAGGCATGCTCAAGGAATGGGACAGAGTGTATGACTATGCAACTTACAATGACTTGGGAAGTCCAGAAAAGGGAATCGCATATGCACGCCCGTGTCTTGGGAGGTCAAAAGATTTTCCTTATCCTCGTAGGGGAAGGACTGGACGTAAACCTGCAAAGACAGGTGAGTCACCTATACTTTGTTGTCCATAGGCTCACATGACATCAATTGCATAGTAAAAGTCATTGATGGTTTTATTCTCCTGAAGCTTAGTAATAACAACCCACTAAAACGCCAAGTAATATGTTCATCGACTGCTTTTCAAGTCATTTACATGTTGCAGTGTGCCATACAGATTGAAAATTTCTTCGAGCTTGCAAAAAGAATTGAGAAGACATGCAACTATGCTTACATCTAACAATGCCAATTACCATTTTTGAAACCAAAATCTCATGTAAAAATTCGACCAAAACTCCATCAAAAACTTTGTTTCTTCCTTCTCAATTTCGTCGGCTGATTCCAAATAGCTTTCTATTTTGACAAGAAATTCCGCATGTTCTTTCGCCAATTTATTTGAATGGAACTGGATACGACGGGCCGCCCGTAAGTCCTCCTCATCTAACTCATCTAAATAGATAGGCTTCTCGAAAGAAAACGGGTTGTCTTTATCTTTAAGAGGCCCATTTTTCACAAGAATGAAGTCGTACGACCACATGCCAAAAAAGTCGACTCGACACCATATCTTATTAGAATATCTTTTCCAGAATCCATTTAAACTTCGAAATCGTTGGGATTTTCCTTTGTTTTTATCATTGTTAATGTTGACTTACATATTGAAATCATTTCCAATTACAAAAATCATTCTTTTGTCTCTGTACCAGACCATAATACCGAGTCCCGACTTCCTCTTATTAGCCTGAACATCTATGTCCCAAGAGATGAACGGTTTGGCCATCTGAAAATGTCAGATTTCCTAGCATATGCTTTGAAATCCATTGTTCAAGTACTCAATCCTGAGCTCAGAGCAATATGGGACAAGACTCCAAATGAGTTTGACACTTTCGAAGATGTATTGAATCTCTATGAAGGAGGATTCAAGGTGCCCAAGTGGACAATTAAGAAACTACAGAATCACATTCCATGGGAATTGCTCAAGGAACTCTTTCGCACAGACGGGGAGCAATTCCTAAAGTTCCCACCACCTGAAGTAATTAAAGGTAACTTTCCTATACCTCGGAGTCAAGGTTTCCAATCTTTTTTATGAAGTTGAAATTACAAGCCTAAAAGGGACATGGTTGAAGTGCAGAGGACAAGACTGCTTGGAGAACTGATGAAGAATTCGCAAGGGAAATGCTAGCTGGAATCAACCCTGTAGTGATACGTCGTCTAGAGGTAATCTAGGAGTCCTAATCGTCCTAGACCAATTTATCCTCGGATATTACGAACTAGAAACTGAACTATGAATGAACCTTCTATAGACGTTTCCCCCAACCAGCAAGCTAGATTCACAGAAGTATGGGAATCAATCTAGCACAATAACCAGAGAGCAAGTTGAAAAGAACATGGATGGGTACAATGTAGATCAGGTAATATCATCCGCCTATTCAGAATCCCCCAAAGATCAAGTGAATAATTCTTTCTAAACTGACAGTTACCCATATTATTAACAGGCAATAAAGATGAGCAGGCTATTCATATTGGATCACCATGATACACTGATGCCATATCTGAGAAGAATAAATTCAACAACAACAAAAACTTACGTGACAAGGACGGTCCTCTTCCTTAAATATGATGGCACACTAAAGCCATTGGCGATTGAGTTGAGCTTACCACACCCAGAGGGTGACCACCACGGGGCTGTAAGTCAAGTCTACACACCTGCAGAAGGAGGAGTTGAAGGTACGATTTGGCAGTTAGCGAAAGCTTATGTAGCTGTTAATGATTCAGGTCATCATCAGCTAATCAGCCATTGGTAAAATCTCATCTCATGGTTAAAAAAAGTATAGGCAAAATGCTTGAGCATGTTACCTCAACAAGCTTCAATCTGTTTGCAGGTTGCACACCCATGCAGTCATGGAGCCATTTGTAATCGCGACAAATAGACAGCTAAGTGTGATTCACCCGATCTTCAAGCTCTTGCATCCCCACTTCCGAGACACCATGAACATAAACGCTTTTGCTCGACAGATCCTCATAAACGCTGGTGGGGTGGTAGAGGCAACTGTATTTCCTGCTAAATTCTCTATGGAGATGTCATTTTTCATTTACAGAAACTGGGTTTTCACCGAGCAAGCACTCCCGGCAGATCTTCTAATGAGGTACCATTCACCAAACCATGAAAACCACCATTTAATCTGTATATTCATTCAGGACAATCCACATGGTTGTTTCCTAAGTGATCTTCAACTGTTTTCAGAGGAATCGCGGTGAAGGACTCAAAGAGCCACCAAGGCCTGAGGCTTCTGATAGAAGATTACCCATATGCAATCGATGGCCTTGAAATCTGGTCTGCAATTGAAACCTGGGTTGACGAATATTGTTCATTATACTATCCAACAGACGAGTTGGTTCAACATGACACCGAGCTCCAGTCATGGTGGAAGGAGATCCGTGACGAGGGACACGGCGACAAGAAAGATGACCCTCAGTGGCCCGAAATGAAAACCAGAGACGACCTCATCAAAACATGCACCATCATCATATGGATTGGTTCCGCTCTCCACGCAGCCGTGAACTTCGGGCAATACCATTACGCTGGCTTCCTCCCAAACAGGCCCACTGTCAGCCGCCGGTTCATGCCTCAACCAGGTACTCCAGAGTACGCCGAGCTTGAATCTGATCCAGAAAAGGCTTTCCTCAAGACGATAACAGCACAGTTACAGACTCTTCTCGGTATAGCATTGATAGAGATCCTGTCTAGGCATTCCAGTGATGAGGTCTACATTGGACAAAGAGAAACCGCTGAATGGACTACAGATTCAGAAGCGCTAGCTGCATTCGACAGATTCCATAAGAGGCTTTTGGAGATCGAGAACAATATCAATGAAAGAAACGGCAACAAAGAACTGAAGAACCGAGCAGGTCCAGTCAATGTGCCTTACACATTGCTGTATCCTAGCACGTCGGACATCTCTAGAATCGGTGGTCTTACTGGCAGAGGCATCCCGAATAGTGTGTCGATTTAGACGACGAGAAAGGAAATGGCATGCAGATTGTAAACTTGTGACATATCTAGCACTTGAAATGCGATTGAAGCTTCTTGTACATTAAGTTCTCTCCATTCGGAAAACTATCGACGGCCTTGTAAATTCTATCCTTGTGAACAAATAGCATGAATCAAACCTAAAGAAAATTGCAAACAGTATTTAGCACAAGCCTCACAAACCCAGGTGCTTTCATCATGGACAGGATATGGGGATCGAGTCTTATCCCTATTTCAGACAATAGATTATTTACCAGTACAATGTTACATAAATTCTGATAAGTTTATAATATTCTGATAATCAACACAACAACAATCTAGATAATCTCGTCGATTAACAAGATCAAACAAGCTAAATAGTAATATTTGTTAACCTCAGCTATTGGATCTCATCAGACAAAACAGAACCAGGTTTAGACGCGATAAACACAATCCACCTTTAGAGCAAGTACAATGGACAAGCTAAATCACTTGCTATGGTCATAATTTAGCATTACGTTTAAATTACTTCACTCCAATGGCCTTTCATGTTTTGTGCCAAATTATACCTTTTATTATATTTTGTGTTATATATAGCAACCAAAATGACTATGCCATTAACCAACCTGGGTTGGTCTAGTGGTGCTCGACTCAACCTTCTTCTTGAAGGTCTTGGGTTCGAATCCCACTAGCCTC
>JAOVYX010019409.1:0-18540 GCA_035668315.1 Drosera spatulata | reverse complement strand
ATGGATATTAATAATCTTGATCTTTCTTGGACCTTTTTGTACAGAATTGGTGGTCTCTCCTGTTGGCTGTGACGGTAACTGGCTTGTTGGAGGCATACACTGCGCAACTTGATAATGCATTCATTCCGCTTGTGTTCTATTCTCTCCTATGTTTGTAGTTGCAGCGCCAGATCAACACACTAACCAGTTGAGATAAGCTTCTTGAATGACATCACGACCAGTAGCATTAACCACTATTGAGAAACACCAACACTTTTCTTGAATATGTATAACATTAGGTAGTGTAGGCTTACACGGTGAGTACGTATACTTCTGCATCCCCATCTGAGAGGGGAAATACATAACTTTAGAACAGAACAGCATGTCTAGAACTGCTTCATGAGAATACATGCTGTCATTAGGATTGATTTCCGTTACTTGTTTACTGTTTGACTGCAAAGCCAAATATATCTTTGAAACGTGTATGCTACCAATTGGCTCTTCTTCATGAGCCCTTATATTCATTTATCTCAATGATCCTGCTACTTTTTTTGGTTTGTGGTTGAGCTGGCTCTTCTTCTGGCTTGGAGTATCAATTGATACCCTCTGCTTGAGAGAAATAGATGCACTTCTTTTCCTTAACAATGAAATTCTTGTTGTGTTTTGTGTTTGATCGTGCGGTGACACTATCAAGGAGGTCTTATCACGGCTAGGTTTTCTGGTTTTCTGTTTGATTTGATACGACGAAATCATAAGTGGAGTCTCTTTTAGTAGTATTAACATGTGCCTGCGCCCCGACACCAGGACTAGGTGGTCCTGCTTATTACAATAGTGTACGAGGTCCACCATCCACCCAAGCAGCTCCCGTCGCTCAAGCTTGGGTTAATGACTAAGTCCAGATTCATCTTTCTGATGGAAAAGAGAATACTTATCAGGTAATTATTATGCCCCTATGCTCCTCTATTTTTTTGGTACATCTATCTTCAGTATCATCTTTTTACTGTTTTCCATACAATACCTGCAGTTTGAAACACGCTTGGTGTTGCAAGTTTCTGAATCATTTTCTTCTTTTTCGTTATGATACGTCTATCATAAAACAAAGGGACTATGGCATGTCTCTTCTGCTCTTTTTAAAAAAGAAAAAAAAATAAAAAAAATGGGATAAGTGTGTTTCGGCTGATGCAGCCCTCATCCTACCTTGTTATTTAAGTATCAAGTTCGTCGGGGTGTACCATTCCCTGAGAAAGGAGATACGGCATGACATAGACAGAGTACTTAGGTGGTGTTGTGATTTTGTTAGTTCCAATCCGCCGGAGGAGTATGCAAGAGAGTTCCTCTTTTCAACTCTGTTGGAACCTGGAACTCGCTGCGTAGTTAATTATTCCTTGAGAATCTCAATGTTCCGGTTTTAATCTCCTAATTCTAATCAGATAGGAATTCCGAAAGAGTAGGATGAAGGATACTGAGGAGCTGATGGTTGAAAGCGGTAAACAACAACATGAAAAGATCCCTTGTTAGGTCTGTTGTACGCTCTTTGAGAGGTCAGATCCTTACTTTCTATCTGCAAATTCAGTCTTTGGTTTTTCCGTTCGTTCTGGTTCACACTGATGTGCTTTTATGCATTGACTGATTTTCAACCAAAGCAATGAGTTTGTTTGATGGACGATTCACGGATTCAGGAACATCATCGCAAGTATGGCTTTCTGTAGTGACGATTACCCGATTCCAGAAAATTCATGCTACATCTCTTCCTCAATGCATAGTCACTGTAGCCTAAATAGACGCTTCATGGGCAAGGACGATATGCTGTTGTGGGATTCTTCATCACATGCATCAGTCCCTCCCTCGTTGCCCTGTTGAACCATGCAAGGACTAAGTGCAGTAGCACCCGTCTAATGTATTACCTCTATAAATTGTTCCCCCAGTCTCTGCCAATTCGATCGACCAAAACCATTCTCTCAAATCACGTCGCCCAAGATGGCTAGGTTTATTCTGCCCAAGGCTTTTGCAACAGGAAGCAACAAGCATGGTATGAACAATGTTGTTAAGGTAAAGGTAGCTGCAGAGAAGCTTCAAAGGCGTCTGTCAGGCGTTTTGAGTAAGGATCCACCGAAAGATGTCATCAAGGGAGGGCACTTTGAGGTCATCGCCTTTGAGCACGAGAAACCTTGGAGAATACTGTTGCCATTGACTGTCCTGAAGCAGCCTAGGTTCCTGAGCCTGTTGGAGAAAGCTGCAGAAGAGTATGGTTTCGAGCAACAAGGTGCATTGACACTACCGTGTTCAGTGACAGAGTTGGAGAGGATGCTGGCAGTTATGCACAATGTTGCGAAGGAATCTAGTTGACAGCGAGTATTGTTGTCATGCTTAGGTTTTTACCTGCAGCGTGAATCCATGAATGAATAACAGTTGCGGATTCCCATAGTGAGAGAGAGAGAGAGTAATTGTACATGTATTGTTCCGACTAGCGTAATGACTTCATATGAACCTGTCATTTGACATAGAATGACTTTTAAAAGTGAATTGGTATCACTACATAGATCACTTTCCTTTGCTCCTCAATGGTGTCACGCCACACAGGGTTGCCCTCGATATCTAAATGATATTGGATTAGTCATGTGACTTGACACTATTGGTGCGTGGCGGGGCTAATCCCGCCTAAGAACCACTCGTCCATAATAATGTAAGCGTTCACCTAGTCATATCCAACGAAACCATCACTCCTAGTTCCGTCCCCGTGACCGTTATCTAATTCATCTTTCTCACCTCGCTCAAAATGGCTTCCTAGCTTCGACCAAAGGCTACCTCATGCGACACACTGTGTGCCCCCCTCCTTGAAATCAGTGTTACTGTCATGTGAGTGCAATGCCAAATAAGTATCATCTTTTCGATAGGGTTTGGAATCCATTAAAGGATCTTACTCTGTGTGAAACTGGCTACAGGGAAAACGAGGAGACGGAATCCGTAAAAGGATCTTGATGGCGATCGGAACGAAATGTATGACCTTATGATGATTGGAAATGGGATGTCAGTGTTTCTTGAAGTGATCTGCTTCTCATTTGAGGTAACTCAGTCTTGCGAGTCAAATGTTTCTTGGTGCTGTAGGCATTATCAACTGGTGCTGGTGTTGGATAACCCAACTGTCGTATAAATTTGTCCCTTTCTTTGAATTAATTGTTTGATTGTGATAAATGTGAGATCCGAGTGCGATATCTCATTATGAATTGCTCGAAGCTGATCATACAACTTGACCCTTATTTCTTCTTGTTCAGTAGCTTGAACTTTGTTCGAATTCTAGATTTTCTTATTGCTGCAATACAACTATTTGAAGCACTAATTGCCTAATGGGAAAGAAGAGTTGTCTAATGACATAGTCCACCTATGTAACAGATGCTTGGGTGAACAATTTCTGTCGATGTTCGAGTTGATGATGGGTCTGTTATGCATGTTTTCATCATCATTGTTCTGCTGATTCCATACTGATGTTATCCTGAGTTTTCTGCTCTTAAATTTCATAGAAATATTGCTTTTCTGGCCATGTTCTTGACTTTAGGCAAGTCAGTTTTCTCCTGCTAAGTTGAGGTTTAGCTTCTCGTCCTTAGTTTCTTCCTAGAAAAGAAACTTCAAGGATTCTCAAGACAAGTAACCTTGGTTTCCTTGGTCCGTCATTTGATAAATCCAAGATACCCGATTTCGGCATTCTCCTTTGCCAAGCGGATGGGTGTTGCGAACCACCTCGGTAATCATCGTCGCCTAAAGGTATCTTGAACTACCTGTGGCATTAGCCTCGAATACGATGAATTTCTTCTTAGCAACTCTGTGATGGTTGTGTACGAGTTTAAAACACAGGAGAGTTTTAATTAGGTCCACCAGCATGCATTATAATCCACCTCAGTGATTAAAGGCGATGTGATGCTGATGTGGCAAGATCAGGGTCATTGAATCTTTGCTTAGGAACCTAGCTAATAGCTAAATTGAAGGAGATGAGTTGCTTGTATAATGGGAAATTCAAGTTTCCTATAGTATATATGTCCTATGATAATTACAGACCATTTTTTCCCATTATGCTCTAAAATTCCATTTCGTGCAAGTAATCATCTGCCTAATAGTATATCCAACTCCAAGCCTACCCTGTAAAGCCTTTTAATAGAGTTTCTTTTAGCAATTCTTTGGTTATGAATATGATTGTAGTTACTCTGCGGTTAACTGATAACGACAGAATTGTTGTGATTATTAGCAAACGTCTAAAATTCACTTAGTTTCGAAGAAATGTTTTCTGCATAATGTAAAAATTAGGAGGAATGGGGACAAGCGCATATTCCTTCCTACCTAGATGTAAATAATTGTAAATATAAATGAAAGGATTTTGGGATTGTGTGTCTTGACACACATGTGAAACGAAAATCCAACGGTTAAAATTAAAATAATAGAGATGGAGGGTTGAGATTAGATTATCATGTTTTAATCTTAACCATTATTCATATTTTTAAATTTCAACCGTTATCATTATTTGACACACCCTTTTCCTTAAATGGAATCCCATTCATTCAAGAAGAGATGCTTTTGTTATAAATTGTTCAAGCATCGGATTCTTGCTTTGTTTTCTGCGTGATGCATAAAGTTCTGAACTATGGGTATTATCTGGTATCGAAACCAAACTACTGAGTAGGTATAAAACAAAAGAAAAAAACCTTGTAAATTTGATTTCCTTCCAAGCAAAACCAGAAGATTTATATACATGGAAGACCATTGAGAGCACTCTACAATGACATTCGAATTTGCCACCTCATAATCCTCCTCTTTGTTGCTCTTAAATTCTTATATATATAAAATATAATCCCAACTCTCATGTACTTCTCTAGCATTTAGATCATCTAACAAGACCACAACCATGTCTATACTCAAACATGCCTCGAATCATCACCTACTTTCCCTCCTTTTCCTTGCTCTTTATGTTTTTTACCATCTCCATTATATGATTGTTGTTACGAACGGGTCCGTTAATAATAAACACAAACAATAACAAATATGTAAAAATAAATTGAGACAAAGATTTTTACGTGAAAACCTTTGCGGGAAAAACTACGAACGGTCACAGACGACGAAAAATCCACTAATCAAAAAAGGACATACAAAATGAGCTACACTCAAAATATTGAGAATCTCATAATAAAAAATAAAGATAATAATCTCTTAAATAAATCCCTTAAATCCTTAATATTTTATACGTATATATAAATAGGAACTCCACCCTCTCCCACTCAAATTCTCTTCCTCTCTACCTATTCCCTGCCTCCCTTCCCAGCTCTCTCTTTTGCGTCTCTACCTCTCTGCCTTCATCCCCTACCTCTCTTTATACTAAGCATCACGACGCGGAGAAGAAACACGGATTTGAGGCACTTCAATTTCAACAGTTGTCTTGAGAACAACTATGACTTTACGTTGTCTTCGAGTACGAATTTTCCGAAGGTAGAAGCAGAGAAGATGATCAGGAGCCTTAATCTCTACCCTAGGCACTCGTTTAACAACGTAATTGAGGGCGAGGATTCGTCGCCAGAGATAGGATTGTGGAGAGAAGATTCGAGTTGCCTCACCATCTACTACTTGATGGAACCCCAGGGACTTCTCTTCAGGATTTTGGCCACCATGCTGGCTATTATCGCCTCCCACGTTCCAAAGATGCAAGGTCTGCAGCTTTCTTCTGGAACTTACCCTGCCAAAAATTATAACTTCTGCATGTAGTAGAAATGTTAAACATATGGTTTATATCATAAATTGAATCCTAATATGAATGGCCTTTTTGGGTTTGAAGGAGAAATAATTGCCCCTTGTATCGAGTCAAAAATATATAGTTACGGCAACTTTAATCATATTCAGGACCTCTTGTGACGTATCCTGTGACAATATTCCATTGGGGAACTAATTATACTGAAAGGTCTTATCTTTTTTCATGCAACTGTTTTTAGATGTGAGAAGCTAATACATAAACTACCTGCAGGATGTTTTACTTCTTCTTCGAATCGAGGAACAAAAAGGAGACGGATCCTGTTGTGATCTGGTTGACAGGAGGTCCAGGGTGCAGCAGTGAACTTGCTCTTTTCTATGAGAACGGTCTGTTCCACATTGCCAGCAACTTGTCCCTTGTCTGGAACGATTATGGCTGGGATAAGGTACTTTGCTTTGTAAGGCAGATGATAACTTTACAAGTGCAACATAGAATATGACTTTCATCCAAGCATAACGAGTTTTGTGAGCGAAGTAGATCCATTATTGTTTGATATGAAGAAACATTCATATGCTTCCTTTCACTTCTGTGCTTGCAGGCGTCGAACCTTATCTATGTAGACCAGCCTATTGGAACAGGATTCAGCTGCAGTTCAGATGAGAGTGATATCCGCCACGATGACGATGGTGTTAGCAATGATCTATATGACTTCTTGCAGCTAACAAATGACTGTGCTTTGGCGAGCTGTATCACTTTGAATATAGTGAGAGCTCAATTTTCTGACCAAATCTGGAATGATCATGTTTAGGCTTTCTTTAAGGAGCATCCTCAGTATGTGAAGAATGATTTCTACATCACTGGAGAATCTTATGCAGGGCACTATGTCCCTGCTATTGCCGGCAGAGTTCACCGAGGAAACAAAGCCAATGAAGGAATTCACATCAATCTGAAGGTAAATATATGACTTTTATAACCAAAAATTTCTAAAAGGGCAACTAGAGTATACCCTGGGCGCATGTAATAGTCCACAAACCACATGAACACTATAAACCAGCTAAGAAGATGGGGTACTATTGTTTATGTAGGTTGACGACATGAACCTTTGACATTGAGGTTCTGTTGCTTTCTGAGAAACTTACTTGATGCTCTACAGAATCGAAGAATTTTAGCGCAATTTTTAAGGAGTTCATTGTATTTCAATGATTTTCTCAGTCACGATGAACTATTACTCACAAATTGTGCAAACACAGGGTTTTGCTATTGGGAATGGACTCACAGATCCGGAGATTCAATATGCTGACTATGCTTTTGATAATGGTGTGATCACTGGAACCGACTACAAAAGCATTAGCAAGATGGTTCCTCCCTGTCAAGAAGCAATCCGACTTTGCAGTACGTGGAATTCCGAAAACACAATGCCCAGCTTTCTAATAACAATGAAACTTAGACCATGTCATGTAACTCATGATTTTCTTTTGGATAATGTCAGGCACTGATGGGGATAATGCTTGCCTGTCTGCCTACGTCGTGTGCACCAACATTTTCAACAAGATCATGGACATTGCAGGACAGATCAATGTGAGTTGCGACTAGAAGTGCAAGATTAATCTTTTGATACATACTAGCTTGTTGTAGGGCGACAGACCTTCATGTCTTGTGGTTTCCTTGCAGTACTATGATATAAGGAAGAAATGTGATACCGATTTGTGCCATGATTTCTCCAACATGGAGAAGTTGCTTAACGAGAAGACCGTGAGAGGAGCATTGGGGGTCTGGAATCTTGAGTTTGTTTCGTGCAGCTCCACTGTCTACGAGGCTATGCAGAATGACTGGATGAAGAATCTAGAGGCAGGCATCCCAACGCTTCTCGAGGATGGGATCAAGGTTCTCGTTTACGCTGGAGACTATGATCTCATTTGCAACTGGCTAGGTATGCCTCTTCTTAAACAGGATTAATGGCCGATTTAAGACCTGTACTGACCTTTTCCGGCATTTGCTACCCTTTTATCTGTCTCCACTGAACTGTTATTTGCATAAGAACATGTGATATTTGTAAGTTATTTATATTTGGAGTTATTTGTATCCAGGGAATTCGAGGTGGGTTCATGCTATGGAATGGTCTGGAAAGAAGGAGTTCAAGGCAGCTGCCACGGAGTCTTTTGTGGTTGCAGGTGCCAAGGCGGGATTGATGAAATCTCACGGCCCTCTCACTTTCCTTAAGGTTCTCTAATCTTTCTATCCTTCTAATGCTCGTTCCGACTTAGGCATCATGTACTTATTTGTTCATCTAGGTACGAATCGCTTTGCTAAGCATAACACTGATAGTATGTTTAAAACAGGTCCATGATGCTGGACACATGGTTCCCATGGATCAACCAAAGGCTTCACTGGAGATGCTGAACAGGTGGATCCAAGGCACTCTTAGCGCGAGCAAGAAAACCGAAGAAATTGCTTCTCAGTAAAGGCCCTTTTTAAGGCAGGATGATTTTGCATCCCGTTTGACCTGTAAAATCCTATTTTGTTCAGCATGTTTTTATAAATTGCTCGAAGTACGTTTTCTTTGTAAACTAAGTATACAATGAAATGTGTCGTCGTTCTGTGCTAACTAACAATTATTGACATATATAAATAAAACTTTGCACTTCAAGCCATTCATTCTTGTGAGAACACCTTATACACGAATTCGGCATTGTTTGCCGTGTCACTTAAATCATACCAGAGTCAAAAGCATACCTAAGATACATCCAGCGGTGAAAATTGCAGTACTACTAATTCAGGAACAATCTCTCTATTGTTTAGGATAGGGATAAGATCATGTATATTTCACTCTTCCTAAACCCTCTATCTATAACGTGATTATCTGTGTTGTTGTTGTTGTTAGTATTCTAGAGATTGCTCTAGAAGATGGTACGAGAGGGTGCAATTTTCCTTTTCCATCAACATTACAATGAGATTTGCTGATAAGTTAATGCTCTCCAGCATTTGTGCCCTAATTGATGGAGATTTCCTTTTCCACATTAATTGAGCACAGTAGAGAAATGTACATGGCAAGCCACTCGTTACACATTGGCTATACTAATACATTTCAAGCATGTTTTTTTGAAACGTGTCTTTCCATTGTGCAAGCAAGATTAGTTGGATCAGTCCACTTTTCTATAGGTTATATATTCTTATTATTTTCATTATTGAAACTTGTAAGAGAAACTAAACCATTATGACAAAGAAAAGTTTGATTCAGAGAAAGAAAAAGAGACAAAGATTAGAACAAAAATTTCAAACCAGGGGTTCGAATCCCACCGAGGGTAGGGTCCTAAGACTCCTACAGGGTCGATGCCCTAATGGTAAATGGGGTTGGACTGTAAATCCCCTGGCAAGATGTCTATGTTGGTTAAAATCCAGCTCGGCCCAAGAATTTGTCCTACAGAAAGAGTAAGACATGAGAATAAAAAAGCTTAGTTATACTCATTGTGAGATTCGCACTCTCATTCTCCAAATAATGCAATCAAGTCTGACCATGCAGGTGAGCTTGGCAACAAATGTGCTGCCCTTTCTATCTTTTTATTTTTCTCTAATGCAGTGTGAGGAAGCGAGCCCCTGGGTAGTGATGAGAGGAGTAGTAACTTCACCATTTGAAATATTATTCAGATTTTGTTCTTTTACTGGGAAGCTGTGTGATATTTACGCAAATGATGTTCTCAGTCCTAATTGCACCAACAAATGTCAGAGATTGAAACCTTCAAGAAAACTTAAACTTAGAATTTAACGATTTATGAGCATAAAAAGTAGATGAAGGACAGCAGCATATTATATTATGAATTAGGTATACTTTGTTAATCTCTATTATACATGGATCATTTATCATAATATAATACTCCTTTCGTTGTAAATAAATTACGATGACACTCATTTCGAGGTATCATTTAGTAGTATGAAACATTGTTTTTTACAAAATTGTTGTGAATCATTAATTAATGATAGATTAAGTTATGAACTTTAATTTTGAACCACTTTAAAATTTTTCTGACATTGTTAAAAATAAAAATGAAATACGTCAAAATACGTATCATCGTAATTTATTTGGGACAGAAAAAATAATAGATATGACTACATGTCATGAACATAAAATTAGGATCTGGTTTTTGTCTGCACATGGATAGTTACATAAACATTACGATTCCCTGTTGTGGTGTTGCGACCACAAAGATGATCCAAGGGTGACAAAAACTAGGGCGGGGAGAGTCGTTTTTTATTTTGCCCTGTGTTTTCTTTGGTTGCTTTGCCACCGTTGAATTTCTCCTCTTGATCTAACTTATCAGGGGATCCCGCTTCAGTAATCTGTACTTCAAATATCAAGGGCATTCCTAGCAGTGGTTATTACTCTTTGACAGGTTAAGGTATTTTTCATGAGCAGTGATAATCATGAACTGACTCAATCATCCCTATCAGATATAGAAACTAACCTCTAAATGGACCCCAAAAATATAACAACTTGGTCCTTTGATTATCATATACAGTTTGTTTGTCTTTGACTTGGATATCTCATGCTCTGTTGATTTGGAAATATCTACCATCTGAGATCATAAGTGAAGTGATGAGGAAATGTGATTACTTGATTATAGTGAACCGGAAAGGTACTCGATTACAATGTTTCTAGTTCGCCAATCCTGAGAAAGCTCGGATTCCATCATGTGGCTCATCATCATCTCGGCTCTAATGTCCGCTTGCTTGGTTACGCTGTATAATTTTACTTTCTCCGTTCTGAATAGCGAGGGTGTATCCATAGATATTAGTCTGATCTTATTGTTGTGACACCAGACCTGATGCTTATCTTGCTACACTAGTTACCTAGTTATCTTTGTATCACATCAAATGATTTTCGAGTCAATATTCCATTTGGAAGTCCCTGTGTCTCTCTCTTGAACTTCTAAATCATACTTCAGGCCATACCGCCACTGCTTTTCTTCTTCGCCACAAAATGATTTGCTCGCAGAACTTAATCGCTTACATGACGGATCAACTTCATAATCCAGCACTTAATGTGGTTTCGGACAACTTATTACTCTTATTGGAAGTCGTTTGTGTTTCCGTGTTCTTACTTAATCAAGTCCGAGAACGTACACGTACAGGCACGCCTACCCGGCCAACCTCAATGGTTCTCACACAACATAGTAGGCACATAATCCGACCAATCAACCAACTTGTTTTCATTTTCTTCTACAAACAGATTTTCCAATCTATGAAAGGAGCTTTTCAAGGGAGTAAATGCCTCTGTGCAACTCACATGAAAATATGGGCATCACATCCACATATATTTATCCAATATATCCCCCAAACTTCCTCATCTCCCCCAAGCATATATGTTCACATAACGGACAAGCAACTTCCATATCCAAGATTGCACGAATGGGAAAATGCCTCTCGCCCACAGTCTCTTGGAAAATATTTCCCTCATCGACAATAAGTAATAGATCTTGCACATTTTTGTATAAAAAATATTCTTAACCAATCAATTAGATAATAATTATCTGAACAGAGATTGTCATTAACATTTATCTGTATCCACTCTATCCTATCAACTGCCATGTCCAACACTCAATTGGTGGAGCCCCCAATACTCCACCCTTCTCCCTATATATACCAACCCCTCCCTCCTCATTGGCCTTCCAAGCTCATTCATTCTTCATGGCTAGTGAGTTTGAAAGCCTTGAGGTGCTACTAGGAGTAGTAGTTGGTGTGATTCTCCTAGTGACACATTCAAGCAATGCAGCTCAAGGGCCACCTTCTTCACCTGGGTACTATCCAAGCACCAAAGTGAGCCCTGTGGGATTCTCTCATGCCTTTTATAACTTATGGGGTCCTCAGCACCAGAGTCTCCAAGGGGATGTCCTCACTCTTTGGCTTGATCAAAGCTCAGGTACAGTAAATATGTTTCCATTTACGAATTGCATATTTTCATTTCTCTGTTTTGTCCTCTGTCATAGTTCTTTTCCCAGTGCCTATGTCTTTTCGGGTTCTAATTGTGGTGCCGTCTTGCCATGATTTCGGTTTTCGGACCAAACGTGTGGCCTTTTTGAGTGAGTGGAGACTAATTTTCTTCCATGGTTTCGTCTATTGTATATAAATGTTTCGAAGATAGACGTATTCTTTTAAAAGGTTTTACGATAAAATCTTTGGTTACACCCAATACATAGTTAACATTAAAAGCGTTGAAGTGATCAATCGATGAGCAAAAGGATTGCTCACTGAAAGGCTTAGTCGCTTAGAGACAACACTAAAAAGTAGGTTATAAAACATAACACTACTATGTTTGTCATCCTTGAATGCTGCATAGAGTCCACAATATGCTCTATCTTGCACTTTCTCAAAGGAGGTGGATATAAAAATAGAAAGGGAGATGGTCACCTTACACATAATCTCTGGTGTGGCCTCTGCCCTCGCCGAATATGACCATCCATGTAGAGATATGGTACTATATGATACTTGGATTTACTTTTCACCAATATACCCTAACTTTTCTATTGTGGCTAGGATATCAACAAAGCAGATATGTAACTTTTAACTGTTTTTCACGGTATAAATCCAAATAACAGGAAGCGGGTTCAAGTCGATCAAACCATACCGGTCAGGCTACTTTGGTGCGTCGATCAAGCTCCAGCCAGGATACACGGCCGGTGTCATCACTTCTTTCTATGTAAGATCTTCATAATCTTCACTTGCCCTGCCACAAACCAAGATGCAATGAAAAAAATATCGCCCGCCCCATGGCAAAAACTTTTTGTTGGAGTAGTTCAGTGCAACAGACTAATAATATAACGTTGCTGCTAAACTCTCACAAAACAAATCTAGTTATTGGCATGTTAATAGCTAGCAAAACCACTCTAGTTACCCTAACAAATGTGCGACATTTGTCATTGCATATGACGAGGTTGGATAGTATGTTGATGGAAGAAACCTGTATCTAATTATGCAGCTGTCAAATAACGAAGAGTTTCCCGGACACCACGATGAGATCGATATTGAGTTCCTAGGAACCACGACGAACGAGCCATACGTGTTACAGACAAACGTGTACGTGAGGGGAAGCGGAGATGGGCAGAACGTCATTGGAAGAGAGATGCAATTTCATCTCTGGTTCGATCCTACTCAGGACTTCCACAACTATGCTATCTTCTGGTCACCCGCCGAGATAGTGTAAGTACTAAAAACCAATCTTATTGCCATAGCTCATAAGCGATACAGCACAGCTTATCCTTTAAACTCCCGCTTAACCATTTAGCTCTGTTAAACGATATCATGCCAATAACGTCGTTAAACAAGTCGATATCGTTTCTGATTAAGCGATCGCTTCAGCGGTCACTTATTAGTCCACTTTTAGGACAATGCTCAAGCCTATTCCTGATGTGCTTCTAACTTTTCTTTTCCTCTGAGCAATACTAATTGGCCTTTGCATTGACAAGACTGCATTTGTCTCTATACAACAGAAATGACAAAAGGTGTGTATATTTTAAGGCCAAAACAGATCGACAGAATAATGTCAAATAATGGAAACCCTTTTAGTTCTAATGCAAACTGAGTGAAAGAGACCATAAACCTACCAATATTAATTATCAGTGTAACTTCCATTGCAGGATAACACTTTGTATATATAGTTATGTATAGTTCATATGTGCGTCATCGAGCTAGTCTTTTTTCCAATAGTAAATTCCTGTTAGATAATGATTCGTTAGGAAAAATCCATAAGAGAGTCACTAGCTCCTAACCAAGTCGGTTTTGGTTATGAATGTCATATACACATACAAGTTGTAGCTCAGTTTGAACTCAACTTGATCGTCACCTCAACACGCCCAACTCGAACGATACAGAGTAAACAATGCAGGCATTCACGGTCTAGAACCATACCTATCCTGCCAACAAGCACCATATTCATACAGATAATAACAGAGCTATTCACGATGATTTTTTAAACCAAAACTCTAATAAGTAAGCCGACGAACAAAGAATGTTCAATGCTTTTCAAATCAATCATGCTTACAGGCTTGCAGTTGCTTTCGTTTTTTCTGTTAACAACCCTAAAGTCTACATGAAAACAATGATAAACCAGTGTCGGTACGAGATCTTAGAGCTTAATTATTGCTTACATATTAGACATCTTTTGACCTCGTCAAAATATTCTTATGTCAAAATCTTCAATACATGCAGATTCTTCGTGGATGATGTACCAATAAGGAGGTACCCGAGGAAGAGTGACGCCACATTCCCCTTAAGGCCAATGTGGGTGTACGGTTCCATATGGGACGCCTCGTCGTGGGCCACCGACGATGGCAAGTACAAGGCCGACTACCGGTACCAACCCTTCATCGGAAAATACACACATTTCAAGATAAGTGGCTGCCCTGCAACCTCGTTGCCCACCTGCCGCCCACTATGGCTCCAACCGAATGGCCCGACTGGACTAACCGGGCAGCAGTACCGCGCGATGGCGTGGGCACAGAGGAACTACATGATCTACAACTACTGTACCGATCCTACGAGAAACCATGCCCTAACGCCCGAATGCTGATATCGTGTCGGTATGTGTAGTCGGGCATACCATGGTCACAAGATTATTAAACATTGGTGTATATTGTTCATATATGATTGCTTTGTTGGGGTGGCTCGAGATGGGTCCTACTCTGACAATAAGGAGTAGTTGAGCGTCCAAGCTCTCCAAATCACAAAGATTTGATTTGTCCAAGTATCTATACAAAGTACAAAGGATGATTGCATTATCATTCGCGCTGTGATTGATTCACACGCGGCGATTTATTATTTATAAGTATGATTGTTGTCTTTGGAATAAAAGGTTTGGCTGTTATCTTATCAAAAAAAAACAAAAACAAAAGAAAAGGGTTTGGCTGTAATTGTTATTTGCAGCATTGCTTGCTGGTTTCGCATTGCTTATACATATTGTTCTGAATTATATGTCTCGGTGGGAGTTTTCTTGAATTCACGATACTATTGAGGATTGAGTAAGAGGAATGAGAAAACAGAACAATAAGCTAGCACTTCTTCGACCTTACATACAAGAGAGTTCTGAAATTCGAAATGTCGCCTGTGGTAACAGATGCCCTCTATAGGATCAAACTGAAGAATAGATCTGACATGAAATTGACGGCTTGTAAGATGTATGTCGAACATGAAAAGGCGGGTGAACGTGGTGAAATTAGACGGCTTGCAAGCTCATCGGTGACAATTTAGAAAAAAACAACTGTATCTGTTAAAAGTTTGTTCTAAACAGGAGTGCTGAAACTATGAGCTTTTACTTCGGAAAAAATAAAATTAACCCACTGATTTAAGAGTAGGTAATTTCTGGACTAATCCAGAAACCAGTAATGAATAGAACAGTGCTTTCGTGAGACTGCTCGATAGTTTCTATTATCAGATCATGGTGTGATCATGGTGTCCAAGAAAACACTGTTTGTGATCGTGACCAAAGGAAAACCTTCGACACGTGACAAATGTTCAGTTAGGTCGTCATAGGTACATATCAATTGAAGGCAATTATGTATATAGATATATGTTTCATATGCATCATTCGTGAAGTAGCCATAGAAATGGACTTAACAGTAGTAGGCATTCAAAACATGCACTACACAATGAACAGAGAGCGATGTGGATCGCCTCTGATATTAGAATTTCATAAGTACAATTTTTAGGTACAGAACAATACTTCTGGACTTCTGGTATAATCCTCACATTGTTGTAAACCTAACCTGACCTAATTCGATTTTAACGAGCCAACCTTGAGAACCAAAACTAGAATTAGGTGCAATTTGAGACAAGTTGGACCAAACTCGAGATACAATGACCAGCCCTAGAAACTTCAGGGTTCCAGAATTAATAAGCAAGAAACATTCCAGGAGTATTGTTGAGGCCAGGTTTATAATACACATTCATGGTTACAGAGGACCAATATTGCCAGCAAATACTCCATAGATGCTGCACATTCGTGATGGCTCTACAAGCTTTTGGTTCACAGCACTACTTGCTGAAACAACGGCCACAGGAAAGATTGTAACGCCATCCACAAATAGTTTGAGAAAATAGGCATGTAATTTTAGATACTGTAACACACGAAAGCAATTCAGCTAGTGCTAGACATTGGTTGATTTGAGGAGAATCATTACCAATGGAGCCATCTGCAAAGGTTTTCGCAGACATACTCAGAGGCTAATACCAGTGCAGACTGCTTGCAGCAGCATGTTCATTTACGAACTAGCCGCTAATTACTTTGAAGGAAGCTCCAGAGGATTTTACTTAGTTTTATGCTGATTTTCTAGGTGCATCTTCAACTACATATTGTACATAACTTCTACCAGTAAAACAATTCAGGTGACAAACTCCGAAAGAAACCAGTAATTCTGTTTGTTACTATGTACTACTTCTGAAAGCTGGCCCCAGCTCAACGAATTCTGATGAAGACAGGGTACATAGTAGACATCTAAAATGTAGCTTGCAGACCCATTCTTCAATAAGATGAAATTTTACCTTTTTTCATCATAGGCACAGTCGAGCCATTTCCAAATTTCACCTCCGATCGAAATGACTCATTCAGCTTAACAAACATCTTCTTCTTATCACACATGTGATTACTACACCCCGTATCCAAGAACCATATGTTCTTGTCTATGCTCCCAGTGCTACATGCTAAGAGCAATGTCTCCGAGTCAACATGCTCTGAATTATTTTCTACAGCATGGGCTCGAACATCTCCTCTTCTCTGTCTTCGGCATTCTGAGGCGCTATGTCCTCTGTAGCCACAGTTATAACATTCACCTAAAAAATCGTCCTTATTTTTGGGAGTAATTACCTCTTCTTCGGCTATATCTCTGATCATCGTAACCACGGCCTCTTCCGTCTCCCCCAATGGTTGCCTCGGCCTCCCCCGTTCCAACTGTTTCTGCCGGCTCCTCTTGAATTGCCTCGTCCACTTCCTATATTCGAATCACGAACTTTGCCATCGTAACTTTGACCTCCGTCGTCAAAATTCTGAGCCTCCTGTCCTTTCTGCTATAGGCTGTCTTCCTTCTCCTTTATCAAATTTAAATGCTTATCTGATGAAGTACTTGTGGCTTGTTCCTTCACCCATTGCTCATAGACTTGTAATGACCCTTCGAGATCTTCCACCTTCATAGAAGGCAAGTCATTCGCCTCTTGAATTAAAGTTATAGCATAACCATATTTCTCCGTCAAAGCACGAAGAATCTTCTCATTAACTTCTACATCGGTTTTTGTCTCGCCATTCACTCTCATGATGTTCACAACATCCTGCACCTGCGAGATGTAACTTGAGATTGTCTCGGACTTCTCTATCTTAAGAAGCTCATATTTCCTTCGCAGCACTTGCAGCTTGTTCTTCTGTACTTTATTTGCTCCCTTAATATGTCTTCTGCAAAATGTCATATGCTTGTTTTGTCGTGGTCGCGCTAATAATCTTGTGAAAGATTGATCGATCAATCGCTTGGTGAAGGACAGATAATGCCGAGCTATATCGCCTCTTTGTGTTATCATTTGTATTCTCTAGAATTTCATTGCTAATGCAAGTATATAAATCATGCGCCTTAAGCAAGGTGTCAATTATGACAACCTAATTGTTGAAATCCATCTTCCCATCAAAAATCAGGATGGGACAAATGATGTTTCCATTGTAGGCAGCCATCTCACCAAATAACCTCGCTCTAATACCAAATGTTATAGCAACACAATAATCGAATAGGGATTAAGAGGATTAAGAGGAGGGATATACGTAGAGAACTCTCACAAGAACTTGTAATATTTCAATCTCACTTACAATACAAACACCAAAGATGACATCACTATTATAAGACATCTAGGTAGATTTTAGACACATCTATACATGAACTTAACAAGATATGAACCTAATTAATGATCCAAATACATGAATAGTAAAATACATCCTCCTAGGTAAATACATCGACAAATCCAATGCAACAATGAATATACATGAATCCGAAAATGCATCAAGTGACAATACATGAATCATCTTAACTCCAACATTTGAGACTCAAATTGGGATAGTACAACAACAAAAGAAAAGCAGACCATAATTGGAAATCAATCATCAATAACCTTATAACCTAATCCAATTGTGAGCCAAACTCAAAATATATCATTTCTAAAGGGGTAAAATTGTCCATGATTGTGTTGTTTTCAAGGAAAATAAGAAGTAGGTTAGAAACACACAAGCATTGCATTAATTTTAAATGGTATCATTAACTTTGACAGGACACTATCTTAGACTGTATATTTCCATAGTACATGGTTCGTACATGCTATAGGTTGAAAGTCCATCAAGATAAACTGCAATTTTCCCTTTCCTATAAAATGTGGATTATCTATTGCTTTTAAGTAGTATTATAATCCTCGACATCGAAAAATATTCCTATGTGTTAGTGCGTTTTTTTATTCCCTCCGTGGGGCTCACGTCTTGTTTTCTTCACCAAGTTAAGCAATGGGGAGCAGAGTCTTCAGTAGTCTTCAAGAACATTGTGGAGCAGGCGCACTAGGAGCAGAGGAAGGAAATTTGAAAGGCGGCAGAAGCAAATTAACGCGGTGAAGAAAAAAAAAGGCGTCCATCAAAACTACTATAAATAGGGGGTAAGGGGAGAAAATTTTTACAACACATCAAACACAAAAACAGCACCAGAAAAGTTAGAAAGGGGTATCCTCTACGGGTTTAATTTTATTCCGTTAGAGAAGAAAAATTAGTGAGAGTTATCCTGGTGATTGTAATCCCCTAGCACAGTGTAGGGACGATATTTGTAATCCCTCTTTAG
>JAOVYX010019408.1:0-18542 GCA_035668315.1 Drosera spatulata | reverse complement strand
AAGGATGTAATCATGAACATCCAAGAACTTGCAGTTTTCACTTGATGGCACGAGTTTGAGCGCACGGTTTTGCAGGACATGCATTGCGCTTGCCCTCGGAACAATGAGGAAGTTGATTTTTGGAGAGGTCGTGTAGAAAATAGGAGACACCTTTGGATACAGATTTATTAGTTATAGTTACAATGTTGTATGTTTTTGTAGGTGTTGTTTATCAGTTTATGTATAGGGTGGGGGCGGGGCATGATAGTTTAAGCCTCGCCTTGATTTGTGCTAACAAGGCTGACTGCCCCGTATACTGTTAAACAGTTGATAGTCCAATGCTGAGTGGTATTGCCAATTCTTTGGAAGTTCTTTCATCGATTAGTTAATTAAATGCATTTACTTATCAATCAATCATGTGTACTCGTCTATTTGCTTTTTTTTGCTTTTTTTTTTTTTTTTTGATGTTATGGAACTATTCAAAAAATTGTCAATTATCTTATTTGATTTTAAATCAGGGTTTATAACTCGATATATAATCAAGATTTATCATTAATTTTCATAAAAATTTTACAAAAAAAATGATTTGATTGTCAAAATTCACCTCAATATATATGTATAGTAAATTCACTGTAATTTTCATGAGACGGTGGGGAGTAGTAAGAATTGTTAGTATAAGTTCTAATTATCATTTCTTTTTTTTTCTTTTTTTTTATCACATGAAATCAATTATAAACATATAATGTTAAGGAATGATTCGTTATTGATTTGGTTGATCATAATTGATGATTAATTTAATTCAATTATATCTCTTTATAATCAAACAATTTTTTCGTGAAATTACGTAATTCACTTAGTTTAATGTGCATGTGTTATTTTCACTTGTTTATTTTTTTATTAGAAAGTAAAACAGAACAAATTACAAAGACAAACTTAAAGCCAAAACAATATATGCACAACGCAGGTGAAAGACTAGTTGATCTACAAGGATCGAACAAGCGGCTCTTGACCAGACGGACCCAAATCAGCCAGCGGTTGTTCTTCTTCGACTTGTCGTGCGGTCGACAAATTGGATCGGCGACTGATCGGAAAATCGACGATTCCATCGGCAAAGTGATCATCGGAGAAATCAAGAGGAGATAGATTAGATAGATGGAGAACAACAACGCGGACGCATTGAGCTCGTCGACGGCGCCGCTGACTTGGCACGACTTCCTCGAGCGGATGCGCCAGCCCTCCGCCGCCGAGTTCGTCAAAGCCATCAAGAGGTTCGCTTTATTTCGATTTCTGAATTGGATTCTGCGATATCTGTTTTTGTTGCCAATTTTGTTTGCAATGGTGGATTAGTGTTGGTGGTGGACATTTTGAGTGAAATTGGTCTTTGAAGTTCAGATCTTCGGCAGATGTTTTGATCGATTCTTCGAGAATGATATAATGCCGGTGAAGCTTGAGTTTGGATTATTGCCGATGGTGCAGAATGTGAGACTACGAGGAGACTTGTGTTTGGTGAAATTGGGGGTTTTGGGTGTTCTGGTCATGATATGCTGCTATATAAGGAATATGTGAACTTGTCTGAGGAAAATTTTCAACATTACTCATTCCTGGAAGGACGAGGTGGTATCAATCAAGTTGAAGGATGACCCTTTGTGTATCGGTTAAGTTGGAAGAAGTTTGTATTTTTCATTTATTCGCCATATAGATAAGTAGGATCTGAACTGAACTAGATGATTCATCTTCACTGCGTATGACTACCAGATTTGCCGAATAGATTTTTAGCGAATGATAAAGTTGATCGCTTGGGGTGAGCGTTAGTCGAGCAAATAACAATTTATTAGGAAATCCCAAATGATAGAGGAGAGAATAAGCCTATGGCTTCATAATGGAATAAGCCCCAGATAGTGCACCCCCCTTCACTATTCCCTTTCATTTGTATAGGGGGGTGGTGGTGGGGGGTGTTTAGCAATTACCTTTCTTGAAGGAACTATGACACTGCTTGGCAGGTTTCTAGTAAGAAATGCTTTCTGAAATTTTGATGGCCCCATTAATTGACACTGATAAGGGTTAATTTTGTTGCTGCCTGCTAAACTAAAAGCACATTTCACTTTGGCATGGGTTTATTTTCTCCTAGCAAATTGTGGGGTGTGATAGAGTTGAAAATATTCTTATTTGAAGTAATGCGATGTTCAAGGTTTGAGTGATTGGTGTCATATGTTGCAGCTTCATTGTGTCGTTCTCCAATAATGCGCCTGATCCTGAAAGGGATGGTGCTGCCGTGCAGCAATTTCTCGCAAACATGGAGGCTGCTTTTCGGGCTCATCCACTTTGGGCTGGTTGCTCAGAAGAAGAGCTTGAGAGCGCAGGGGAAGTGAGTTCTAGTTCTATTCTCGGGTTCATTTTAATCAAGTGTGGGCGATCTTTTCGAAAGAAAAAAAAGTTGTGGTTAATGTTAACAGCATATCCATATTCCATCGCTACATAGGATCTGCCTCTGATTTTTAGCTGTTAGATGGCTGATTGTCACTTAGCAAATTAGTTCATCCCTGTGGTTTTGATATCTGTATATATGAAGCCTCCTGGATTCCAATTCATGGTTATCAGTCCTTGGCATTCGTCTTCTTCATTATATGGCTCCATGAGTGTCTTAGAATATTTACTTGTGCTAAATATGGTAAACTGAAATAACCTAAAAAATTTAAAACAAGTGAGCTTCATCATTTTACTTCTTCTTTGGTTGTTGACTGTTGATCATGTTGACACTGAGCCGTAGGCTTTCTTTTTCTGTGGACAGCAGATGTAAAGGTTTAGTTTCTATGATTCCACTTTGCAGAAAGGCTGACTAGTTTTCTCCTCTGCAGGGACTGGAAAAATATGTTATGACAAAGTTATTTACCCGTTGTTTTGCTTCGCTTTCTGACGATGTGAAAGCTGATGAGCAGCTTTCTGAAAAGATGGCTCTGGTTCAGCAGTTTATTCGGCCAGAACATTTGGATATTCAGCCCACATTTCAAAATGAAACATCATGGCTGGTTAGTGCGATTCATACATGTACAAGGTTATTTGCTTACACATGGTTCTTGTACTATGATTTTCTATTAATGCTTTTTATCTGATCAGCTTGCACAAAAGGAGCTACAGAAGATTAATATGCACAAGGCACCTAGAGAAAAGCTTGTCTGTATCCTCAGTTGTTGCAAGGTCATTACCAATTTGCTGGTCAATGCTTCTATTGCTACGAATGAGAATCCTCCTGGAGCTGATGTATTTATTCCGGTGCTCATATTCGTCACTATAAAGGTAAAGCTTGGTACGTAGGAGTGGAATGGATGAAAATAAAGAATTTGAAGGAAGCTTCTCAACTACGATCTTTTCGTTGTGAATTTGCAGGCAAACCCCCCACAGCTGCACTCAAATTTGCTATATATCCAACGGTATAGGCGTCAAACTCGCTTGGTTGCTGAAGCAGCTTACTTTTTCACTGGTATGCTCTCTGCAGAGTCCTTTATCTCAAACATTAATGCAGAATCCCTTTCCATGGAGGAATCAGAATTTGAAAGGAACATGGAATCTGCCCGGGCTCTTATCTCTGGTTTGTCTTCCTATTTTGAAAATAATACTAGCACAACAGTCCCTCAGGATTATGGGCAACAAGTTTCTACTCCTAAGGAAAAGGGTTCTGGTAAAGGATCCCGTGCAGCCTCACAATCATCTAATACAAGATCTCGGAGTAAGGACGAATCACAAGGGGAAGATCAAATTTCAATTAAGAAAAATCTATCTGTCTCTGATTTGGAGGAGAAAGGTGCGAAAATGCTTTTGAAGGAGGAACAGAATGTATTTCAAGAGTTTCCTTACATGTTCGCCAAGGTTGGGGATCTCACGCTTAATGATGTTGAAGACTTGCTCAACAACTACAAGCAACTGGTGCTCAAATATGTATGCTTGTCCAAAGGAATGGGTTTGGGTGTTGCACCTGATTCTCATCTTCCTCAGGCTACACAAGCAGAAACACAAAGCCAGACTGAAAACGATAGACGATCAGAAGAGGATAGAACAATCGTCCGGGATATCAACACACACGAAAGTCATGATCGAGTTGAAGATGGCTTAAATGAACTTTCCCGTTTGGAGTCTGATAGCTCAGAATCCAAACAGGAAGAAGGTGGCACCGCTACTGTTTTAAGCGAAGAGGAAAGCAGCGAAGCCACTTCACCACCGTCTCAAGAATAGCTTGATGTCGTACAATAGAAATATGTTCAGCAGTCACGAAATGTGGCAAACTAGCAATTATTAAAATTGATGTGGACATGCGATCATGTAGGGGATTCAGCACTGCCTGTCCTCCGTAGAGTTGGATGCTCTCAATGTGAAACTTCTGTCACGGGCAATGAAGTTTCAGTTTTGTGTAAAGGTGCTGGAAGTCCCTAAACCTAAACTCCGGTGTCGGTATTCCTCATCTGAATTATACTTGAACTGTTCCCGGTATTCACTGTTACTGCCCGTGCTTAGAGCTTTTACTCGATTTTGGCTGTCCATGATCATGCTCTTTTTTCCAACACCGCTGCTAGAGACATAGGCTAACTGGGATGATGAGCTAATAATGCCATCTGGGCTTCTCTGATCAAGGCTGGAATGGCCAAAAGTACATCGTAGGTTGTTGAAGAGCCAAAAACAGAAATGAGGTATTGTACTGAATGATTGAGACTTATCACCATCTTAGATTTAGAGTGCAAGCAATATGCAGCTTTGAGTTGTTTGTGGCCCCTCGTCCGATGTAACGTGTGCCAACAATTAGACAATGACAATGTCTATCTGGTGTTCCTAGGCCGTGAATACGAGTTTAGCGAAAAGAACTACAACAGTGGTTTTCGGTACTTTGTGTTTGTGTTTTGGATGATATATTATGGATACTCGCGGAAATGCAGAATGTGATCGATCTGAGTTCAATCCACAAACGAGGACTTGCTTCTTCTTCTGGTGTTTTATAATTGCTTGTGTTCGTGTGTGTTGTCAGGGTTCGCTTTTATGTTGGTTGTCAGTTGCTTTGCTCAGGTCTTGCTCTCATGTGGATGGATTAGATCAAGAATAGTTCTTGCTTATTTGTTTGTTGTTTATCATTTGTAGGAGACTTTCTGAATTGTTCCGACCGAACTGTTCAGACATACAGAAGTCCTACGGGTTTTGTAAATGACAAGTGTGTTAGTATTTTGTTGACTTTATGATCTTTAAAGTGAATACTTAAATTTCAAGCAGATACTTGGCATTTCACAGCTTTAACCTATTTAGTTACTACTCTTTTCGTTTCATTATATAAACAACATTGGTTTATTTCGATCATTTTAAAATATATATTATAATATATAATATTTAGTAATCTTTTTACATAAAAACCATTAAACAAATCACTATTTATTATAGTGTATTTATTATCTTTTCTCGTAATCAATACAGTAAAACCCACTATCATAAAAAAAATATTTTTCTTATTAAATTTCATAAAAATTTAATACACATAAATTCGCGTGTCGGATTAATGTGTTGTTTCTGTTATAAATCAGAGTGAGTATTTATTTTTCTTTTTGCTTATATGCGATGCTTTTGTTGTACTGTGAAGTTTTTATTTTACTACGTTGCCAGAGCAAGTCCAATGGATTTGACATTTGGATTGCTAAATCTATAATATAGCAATAGAGACTCAAATTTGCACTCTAATGGTCTAAATTTTTTTGTTTGCCAAATTTTGGTTTTTGCTATTTTGCACGTTATATTTGACATTGAAAATACCTATGGTCATTTTTGCCACATCACTAGTTTGGTGAGATAATCCAATGACAAGACATAGACCCAAATATTCTCTTGTCCCGAATTATTTACAGTAGTTTGAAAAACACATTTGTTAAGGTAGAAGTTTGAATCACGTCGTAAAACAATCAAACAACATTTTTTGAAAAATTATCGTAAAACATTAATAATAATTTAAGTTATGTATTTTAACCTGACGTCAGTGACATAATTTCCTTACGTTATTAAGACGACGAATGAAACTTCTCAAAATACATGTTGAATAATACAATAATTAAAAATGTTGTATTTAATATGAGATGTAGAAAAAAATGATTAAAGAATTAAGAATGTGATAATATAACATATCATATTGGATTAACATAGACAAATTTTAACAATTTTGACATTATTCATAGACTAACTATAACTTTGTTTGTGCAAAAATCATTAGACTTGCTCTTACTGCCGCAACCCGACAGTATGAATCGACTCCACCGGAATGTGATCAGCGTATTGTCTTGCTCATCATCGACGGACATCCTTTTTACTGTGAAAGTCGCAGTCTTGGTTGGGTGAATTTCAATCTACTTGATAATCGATGCGAAAGATACCATCATCTCTCTTTTCACGTGAATTATACAATACGCAAAAGCCCAAGGATAAGAAGAATCGATCACGTATCGCCTTTCTTTTAAAATTATTAATGCTTATCTCACTCGCTGGATTTAAATTATACAGTAATGAATGAGTAGCAGACTCGGCCATAGTAGTGCTTTGAATGTCTGACTCGTAAATTCGAGACCAAACAAACAGACACACACTGACACGCACAACACACCGATTTTGACACTGTCCCATAAAATAAATTATATGGTCATGTGCCCCTCCCCATGTTTTATCTCCCGCTTTCTCTTGTTCTTGTTCAATCTCTGAAATCTCCGATTCACATTCCACACACAATACACAAGAACACATCTCTCGAATCTAAGCATTCCATTTTCATAAGTGCCATTTCTTATCCAAAATCATGAACAATAGCAATAGCAGCAGAATCAGATGCAAATACTACAAACAAAATACTTCGCAACAGAATCAGAGAAGCAGCTTCATCTTACCGATATTCCTTTGTTCTCGCCCATCCACCAACGCCGACCCCGCCCTCGTGCGGCATCGGCATCGGCATCGTCGATCCTCTTCCCTTGTTGATGTTGATGATGCTGCTGTCTCACCGAAGCTCGGATGCACCGGACAGGTCAAGCGGACAAACAAGGTCAACAGTTTCCCCTCAAGCGTCACTACGACAAGCAGCGTCGACGAAAGCAGCAGCAGCAGCAACCGGAATGATGACCAACGTCAACGTGATTTCGTCAAGTATCATAAGCTCAAGAGATTCTTCTCCAGTAAAAGCCTCACGCCGAAGACTCCAAGAAGTTCCGTTGCAATCGCGGTTGGATCACGATCAGAGGATGAAGATCGGATCAGCGATGATCGTTGCAGAGGAGTGGTGGAGGAGAAGAGGCGTGACGTGAGCTTGATGATCGACGTGGCTGAGCTCGATCCGCCATTGCCGGTTACGAGAAAGGATCGGCTGGGGTCGGGGTGTGGCGGCGGCAATGGTGCAGAGAGTCTGTGGAAGAGGAGATCCGGTGGCGGTGGGGTTGGATTGCAGAGCTTGCAGGTCAAGATGGTTCACGCTCATTTTCTTCAACCCAACACACTGTAAAATTCAAATGTATATAAAGAGAATTTTCGATTCCTCTTTCTTATTGAAATTTGATCTCTTGTTTTTGTTTTCTCCTAAAAAGAACTGCGTACCATATACATAAATATTGTACTCGCAAATCATGACTGAATGGGATGTTTGATACTATGACACTATCGATTGCATGTTTACAGCCACTGTTGAGACTGCAGCCCATTGCAATGGAAAACTAGGGCGAACACCCTCGGTTTTTTTCTTTCTCTTCTTAATTTAGTTGAAGCAGCCATTTGATGAACTTAGCTGACCAAGCAAGCACCCACCAAACTTCTCCTTCAGCATACCTCACTAAGTAGAAAAGAACTCGTATAGAAAAGAACTTGTATATTTTGCTAATTTAAAATGGCAGTCTAAACTTACATGTTCACCTAAAACAACAGTCAAGAGCTGCTCCAACACGAGAACAAACCAAATTGTCAATATCAAAGTACCGTGCAGTGGCCAGCCAGAGAATCCTTTTCCTTGTGTTTTCTACGAACATTAGACTAGTAAAGCTAGCTAGAAAAACAACAAAGCTTCAGAGCGTTACCGGGAAAGGTTCACATCAAATCAAAACACAATTACAACACATGAGACTTGCCTTGCATACACATGCTTTTCTGCTGATTCGCCAAGTTCTTTGTAACTCGCTACCATCCGCAGATGCTGAGGCCAGTGACAGGCAGCCAGAATACATGTTAGCATGACGACGAATGAGGCCCTTCACCTGAGATCGGCATCAAACCGTACAGGCAGCAAAAACAGACCACAACATGAAACAAGAGAACCACGATCTACAACATAACACAATTTTCACTGAGTAAGAGAGTCAAGGAAAAACAAAGGGGAAAAGATTGAAGGAAAATACAGACTGAAAAGACGCAGCAGTTGAACCTCTTGTCCTGCCATCCATCAAAGTGTTATGTTAGATATAAGTCGGAGAAAAACATGTTTTCAGCTGTTAGGGCAAGCTGCCAACTAAACTTTCACTATTGAACAGATTTACAAGCAATGGCTTTGCGCTGTGAGAATCTATACAACAATTTTACATGGCATGAAAAAGCAGGTGCTGTATCCTAAGCCTACTTCAAGGTACACCCCGACAAACCGTTCCTATCCAGCCATACTCAACCATACCAACACTAGCTTGTGCCCTCCGGAAACATGAAGGCGGAACATCCTCTCTAATCCTGTACATTAGCCTCTCACAATAAATTATACAACAAATAACGCCGCAATTTTCCCATCCAGGCCATGATTCGCTTCTGAGGGAATCCAAGCTCCACCCCAATCCCAATCAATATCAATAATTCTCTTCAGTTCTCGGATCATGAATGGCTCGGGCCTTCAGCTGCACAGCTAAATCCAGAAGAAAATATCATCAACTCTACCCATCCCGGTCCCCGTTTTCGACAGAGTCCTCAACAATGGCCTTCTCGTTTGAGAGGCGATCGACAGGGACATATATGTATCCCTTTGGCAAACGACGGTTTTTCATGGATGCTTGATCAGATGTCATTATCAGCTCTTTCTCAACTGTTTCAATATGCAGCTACATGAAATGGACCCAAAAAAAAAAAAAAAAAAAAAGGTTCCCTCAGAATACGAACTATCAGACTGAAGAGCTTGTTCTCTTCCTTGGGATGATGATAGGGGTTGATTTAGAAAGGGAAAAACATAACAATTAGGATGATGTACCTTCCTAGACTTCAACTGTATCTCTCCACCTTCAGGAATATTACGATTAGCCAGAGATGCTCGATACGGTATTTGTTTTCCACCAAAAGTTACCCTATCCATTGGTTTTAATGTGGGAAGGTGCTGAGATGTGGAACTGTCATCCGTCTTCTGCTCAGTATCGATCGAGACAGGAAGCTTGATACGCCGCCTAAAAGAGAGCCTGGTGTCAACAGTAGCATTGTCCGACTTTTGTAGAGCACGGCTACCTGATGACTGGGAACCATCTCCATGGCCGTTGACTGAAGTGGTAGCTGATTCCGAGCTCACTTCAGCAGGCAGGAAAGGAGTACGGACAAGCATTGAGAAAGCCATTGGATCTCTCTTAGATGCAAGAACATCATGACAGCATACTACCAATTCCCGCTGCATACACATTGACAAATGTGATAAGAGAGTCAATATTGGAAATCAGGGAAAGCAAAATCAAACTCCATCCCAGATTTACTCAGAGCAAGTATACAAAGAGAGATACAACACCTAAAAAGCTATGTTAAGTTGTCAGCCAGATGAGGCACAAGCTACATTAAGCAGGTTATCATTAGTGATCACAACCTTATCCGACAGCAGCTAATAAAACATGTCATATTACTAGGCTTGCAAAACTAAGAGGAGAAAAACTGGACCACCGAAGCCACAAATGAACTTACCTTCAATTTTTCACGTTTAACAATTCTCTCGCATAGAAGGCGCAACTTCTCCAGTTCAACCTGGGTAATGAATCGAAAATGTGATAGCATATAGTAGGATCAAACATAATTCCAAGGACTGAAATTTCCAGTGAAACTCATTGGGATGGCAGTATCATTAAAATTTTAAAGTTGTGTCTATCACATGAAAGGAAAGAAAAATATCAAAGTTAACCCTATGCTTCAACAACTCTTGAATTCGACAATAACAACTATGTTCCACATGGAAACTCAGGATAAGGCTCAAACATATAAACATGATACTGTTATGCAGCATAATCATCTAGACAGACCACCAAAATAAGATGAGTTGAATATTGTACTCTCAGTACAAGGAAAACTTAAGAAGAAGAATTAGCCAACACACAAGCTCTAAAACTCTGGGATAATCAGTGTAATTTGGCACATACCCTAACTCGCTTGATGTTTCTTATTTCTTCGGCTCCAGGCTTTTGAGTTTCGGCCTACATAAGAAGCATTCAGAGCAGTTACAATAAGACAGCGACAATGGAAGGGAAGGGCAGCCCAATCAAGCTGCCTTATAACAAGCAATACCAGGGACAGCTGAGTGGAGTCAAAGTTCTACCATCATGCGATGTAGGAATTAAGAGCAATTTACCTTGGCCTTCTGCTCAATACTGTGCTTCTCACAGTAGGCTCTGTGCTGCAGCTTCCCGGCTACATTCTTAGCGATCATATAGTAATCCGCAGCTCTACCACAAGATGGATGAAATGTACCCTGACAGTTGCCATAGTTACACTACATGCAACATTAAAAAAATAAAAAAGAAAAAGCCAATGAGAACCAAAATGTCCAACAAAATAACCAAACATGAAAAAAAACCACAGGCGAAATTGGAATAGTAACCTTTATGCAAACCCCTGATTTGTTATGACAAACCGAGCAAACATCATTGCCCATCACAACCCTTTCCTGATATAATCCACATGGCAAAAGCAGCAGCAAACGTAAGAGACAAAGGAATGGATCGAACAGGCAAGATTAACAATGTTGGGGAAAAGAAAAATGTTGAGTATTTTAAACTTAATAATACTTATTACAAATATCCAGACATATGAAATAATAGATGCGCATACCAATCCTTCAATGGGATTCACTTGTCCCCGTTTGAAAGTGGAGTCAAGCACCCACTACAACACAAATTGACAAATATCAACTGTAACCAAACAACGAGACAGAAGTGAGTACCCCGATAAAAGAATGAGCAGGATAAATTACCTCGGCACAGAAAGCATGAACCCACTGACCAGTCGTGGATTTTCTAACAGCACCATTTGCAGCCCCACAAAGACCACATTCTGCAACGGGATGAGACCTTTCCCAACTACTAACAAAAGGGACTCTAGACGTAGATGCCTCTTCGCATAATTCACAATACCATGGCCCAGTGTATTCCTTCACACAGCGATAGCAATCAAGATGAACTGCAACCTGATAAGATGGCCTACGTAAAAAAATGCCCCCAAAAATTTGAAAGAGATAAAATGGCAGTAAAGACAGAAAAATCGGCCAACCTTGCACCCAGCACATATTAAAATCGGGTTCAATAGTGTCTCTGGGCGTCTGCAGACGTCACATGATTTAGGGTGCTCCTTCGAAAAGACTGAAGTTAGATCCGAGTGCTTATCTGATGTAGCACTAGCACTAGCCAAGTTAGAAGTGCCTTCTTTTACATGGGGCCTCAACCGGGAGAATACACCACCATGACCCCTGGAACTCTCCGTAGCCATTTGATTCTATGAAACAAAAAAAAAGAGGGGAAAATATAGTATCATTGAGATGCATGAACCAAAAGGAAAAAAATACTTGTATAACAACACACAAATTAGAGTAAAAGTTAAAGGCCAGTGCAAATATTTACAATTTCTTGGTGAGAAGATTCGTCATCTTTCCTTAACGATGAAATTCTAGAAGAAGCAGCTGCAGCTGCAGTAGCAGCAGCAAGCACAGCCTGCGCTTCCATGTGCCTCCTCTCTTTTCTACCCTGCTTCCTTGCTTCCCTAAGTTCACAAAGATATTGATTGACATGCACATCATCCCATCGTTGCTTACGAACAACCTCCTTCTCCTGAGGCAGCTTCTGGACAATCTTGCAAATTAGATCATCTGCAAATGCATTAGCGTGCACCTATTACTATTACGTAGCAAGTTCAGAAGGAACCAAAACAACTTGAATAAAAGGAAAAGAGAAATCAATCTAACAGCTACCCTTTATCAAGAAGCATAAACAAAAGCATCGGGTAACATACCAACAAAATGCTTCCTCCAAATGGCACTGCAGAGTAGTTTGTTTTGAAAGTATATTAACTCCCCCTCCACTTCATCATCTGGACATGAAAATGACATTCCATTATCCTTGGCCTTGTTGTATTGATCAACCACAACAGCAAAAGATGGACCAGCATCTGGAGATCGCTCCTGGGAAGAATCATTCAAGTCTCTCCCACCTAACAAGGCAGAATTAAATATAAAACTTAAAGCATACAAACTTGCACTATGCAAGAAATAGAATTAACTTTACCATCACATTCATAACCCTCTTTCTTCATTACTTGACGGAGCATTTCCTCAACCTTCATCTTCTTAGAGGGTATAAAACCAGAGGTTGAATTTGCAATTCTGAATAAAAAATGAAAAATAAAGCAAAACAGGACACTAAAATTTATATCATATTGTGCAATAAGAGAAGTAATAGAAAAAATAATTAGAGAAATCAAGCACTAATCGTGTGCCAGGGTGTTCAAGAATCAAAATAAAAAATAAAATAAAAAATAAAGCACCATGATTAGGTCTCTAAGCTTACATGTCTTTATCATCACATATATTGAGAGATGAGCAAGGCGAAGCTTCAAGCTCTGTGATTTCAAATGAGCCATTAGGCTTGAATGGATGACTGCCCTCACTAACAACGCGTTGAAGATCACCAGACTTCAGAGGTCTAGCTGAGTTAACTGTCCACAAAAATACCAAGCTATAATGGCGTAAAAACCAAACAAGTTGAGCTACAGATAGATTGAGTCACAAGCAACAAGCAGCATTTAAATCCCATCCTCCACCCCCACAAAAAAAAAAAAAAAAACAAAAACAAAAACCAGTCAGAAGGTGAGTGTTTGCACGTGAGTCGTGACAAGGCAATAACTTTACTGGCAATCTATTGAAGATAACAAGGTAATATAAATTAATTCAAAGCCATTCCTATTAACAATTACTACACTTTGACAAGAGAAGTTCAAAATCTTCAGCATGAAGTTCCCAAGTGATGCTCGTCAAGAACAAATACTCACAGTAGTATTACAGCAGTGATAAAGATATCATATTCATAAACTTTGATCAACTAGCAGCATATAGTAAATATTTAGAAAAGCATACTGGATGATATCGGATGCGCTGCCAGTGGACCCTCTGTCTCAACAGGATCTACCTCAACCTACAACAAAAGGGAATGAAACATTAACAATTAAAAATAAATAAATAAGAAAATGAAAACAAGAGATCAACTTGTAACGAGTCGAAGAGGGAATAATATTTAAGATGAACATCAACAATGAGCATCAAAAAGAATAATGTAGAGTTGGCTGCTCGTTAACATATTTAATAACGACGTGTATAATAGCCTCACAAATGTGTTTCCTATTTACATGTAATAAATGATACATTAGTTAAAGTCTTCTATATTTTCTCTTCTATATTTTCCATATGGTTAAACCATCTAAAGTACATTTGCCATTTTCCCCCTATATTACAAACTTTTACCATCTCCAAAATTTGGGTTAAAAAGGTAATGCACTTCTGTTGATAGAAATTTGTGTAAACTCCTACGCTCGACATTCTTGATCCAGAAATAGATAGGAGTTAATAAGGGCACCCCTCTTGAAGGAAGCAGTAGCTCCCAACAAGTGCCAACAAGGAGGAATCAAGCAATGAGATTGTTGAACAGCCACACAAAACTTGGGCTGCAACTTTCTCAATAATAGGATGCAAGAAAATCTGAATCCTATGATAAGGCTCGAGATGTCAGATACCAGACCACCAGTACTATCAACTTATCATAAACAATCAATCAAAGCAGTGAAAGCAGCAAGGCAACTGGTTACTATAGGTTGGATAGAAAAAACTCGCTCTAACATGTCAAAAAAGAGAGGTCAGATTATTACAGAAAAGGTACAGCAGCAATGTTATTGTCCCTGATTAGAAGCCCCATTCATGCAGAAAATAGATTTCACAGAAACTGCAGGTTAGAGGAATAGCTGCAGTCAATCAATCCCAAGTGATGCTTTTTCAGATTGTAATTCCACCAAAACACCTTCCTTTTAATAAACCAACAAAGAAATGGAAAAATTCTATTTCTCATTAAATCAGCTAATGCTTGATACATCTCATCAGAAGACAAGATATCAACAACATGCACCTTCTTTATGTCTGGGGAAAGATTAATGCATTCTGGAGTGCAAGCACCCTCAGCAGTTCTCTCCACCATATTCTCCACATCTCTTAACTCAATGTTGATCTTGTGTTCAAAAGTATGTTCAACACTATCAGCTGTATCCTGCAATAAAGTTTCCTGTAACCGACCATCTTCTAGCTTATCAGAACTAGCATGAGACGACCGCACACTAACCGCAATCCTATCTCCGTTCTTATGAATCACTTCATCCTCACTTGGTTTGTTGAGATGTAATGATGGAATCGAGGCCAGTGAAGCGGATACAATAGCAAAATCCTGCTGCCCTTGTTGAATTGCACCTCCACCATTAGGCAGGTCTGAATGTTTGAAGCAATAAGCACGCAACTCAACCTGTGAAGAGAAAATTAAAATAAATTAAAAAAGGTGGTCAATACACATGTTACTACTCAAAAAAAAAAAAAAAAAAAAACAAACAAACAAAAATTTCAGAAAACAGGATATCACACACTCACATCATCACATCCAAACTTCCCCCACATCTCGAGTCGATGCCCTGCCTCTCTTGCACATGCGGGATGGAAGGAAACCCTGCAAGCTCCTGCACATGGAGTCAAAGTAGAATTCAAATAACCAAACAGGAGCACAGGAAGATGAGGTTGAACAGCATACAGCGTAGAAAAGCAGATAGCCATACCATCAGTGCACCGGATGCAAGTACCATGCCTGGTCTTGCACAGATTGCAAATCAACTTCCACCTGGTTTCATTTATTTTATCAACGTTTAGTATGGGCTCCATGATTCTCATATCTTCTACATACACCTCTGGCATCCACTCACTGCAGAATAAATGAGCAAAATCGACTGAACTACCATTTCCACCCCCATCTCTGGGAAGAGGTTTCAATGCGCCCCCTGATTTAGGACAAAGAACACAGGGCCGATCACCACCAGTAACCGTGTTCAAAAGATGAGTGGCTTCACGATGCCTGCTCCACGTGCACCATGAACACATCCAAGATAAGTTCACATCTCCCTGGATGCCATAACACTTCTGGTGCGCAGCCATTTTACAGGCACTGCAAACAACTAATCGATTCAACTGATCCCCTGTGTCTCCCATGCTGCAAAAATGGCATATATTTGATTTTCCTTCGCATGGATTTGCCATAATAAGCCTCTGCAACCCAGCGTTCTCACCTAAGAGTTTCCTTTTCTTAGAAGGACGAGTCGTGCTCAGCAAAATCTTGCTTCGTGAACCTAAGACCCACTCCACACTGCTAAGGAGCTGCACGTCCATGCCCTGCCTGTCTGTGGGCTGCAAAGTGTCATTGCTTTGTTCGTCCCCTTCATTAGGCAGTCCATTTCGCTGAGCAGCTTCAGCATCGACATCCATGGCCTCAACACCCGAACCCACTTCAGCACAATCACCATTAGGTTCCTGTTTAGCTACGTTGGCTGGATCCCTGACGTCATTCCTAACCTCTACCTTCTCTACCTCCTTCACCTCTGCTACTTCTACCTCTAACTTATTACTCGAGAGCAGACTGCCCGGAGCAGGAACTCTAAAGTAAGAATCTCTACCTAAGTTATCAACGGAAACAGATAACTGAAACAATTTATCAATATCCGGAACTGTTAACTCCCTAAAGCACTCCTCCACCTCCGTCCACACGCTCGAACTCTTATTCTTCTCGACCGAACCCTTCTTCGAAGCCTTAGAATCCGAATGTGACTTCTTGTGCTTCTTCCTGCTATCGATATGCTTCAGCACCAAACCAGCTAAACCACTGGGAAGTGTGGCCACAGTGTTCGCCACCACTTCATCCGAATCAAAGGGTGAGCGCTCCGACAATGCCTTACGAGCCTGAGTATAATAATCCAGATGAAAAGACGCTAAAACCCTCTTTTCCGGCAGATTGACCGGAACGGCCGCCGGAATCCCCGCCGGAGATTCCGTCCCCGATGAGCAGGGCTTCTCTTCGACGACGCCGGCAGCCGCTCTCCTCGTCATCCTCTTCCGCCGGTAACATAGTCCGTTCACCGTCCCGGTCATGAAAGTCACGTGACACGCTCGACCCCTCCACCAAAATCGTTCATTTACGCCCCAAAATCGAAACCCTAACCTTAATTCCCCTCCTCGATGCAACGATTCGACGCGAATTGGGGACGAAAAATCGAGAAATCGAGGGCGAAGGGGTCAGGATGTTGTGATTAGGGTTAGGGTTTTTGGCGAATTTTTGTGGTTTGGGGATTCGATAGATTCGATCTCGATTTCGAAGAGAAAGAGAGTGTAAGTTTTTTTTAGAGATTGAAGGCGGTTCGGTTTTTTTTTTTTTTTTCCCTTCAAATTTGGCTTTTGGTAATAGTTAGAAGAGTGATGGTAGAGCGCATATAGGAGTAAGAAAATTGGTGTCCACTCTGTCCAATGAGATATGTGCGATGGACTTGTTAGTTGGCCATTTATTTTTATTTTTAGTAAAGTATAAGAGTGGAAAAAAAACCACAGCTGGCAGGATCATGACTTCTTCTCGTTTGAGGGAAACATTAGAGGTTGGAGGAATCGAGTGCTCTCTTATCCGATGTGGTGTGTGAAAAAAATTTATTTTATTTATGATGGGGTAATTATTTTAACTATCTAAACTTTTTTCAATTTATATTCTAATATTTAAAAATTTTATTCACATATTTAAATATTTAATCAAATTTTATTTTACATCTAATTATATAAATATCTAAAATATCTATATTACGTTATTTTAATCTAATCACACATTTTTTCTAATCTAACCTAAATCACTCTTTGATCTAACCTAAATCCATATTCTCATTATCGAATTGCGATATTGAGCTGCGATAGTGGTTATCTGAGGAGTCTTTTGATGACGATAATGAGGATAGATGGTTCATGGCTATGGTATTTTTTTATTTTCGAAGACAATGACAATGCCCATGGTGATGGTGAAAAATTAAATTAGGGAAGAAGAAGACATAAAGGAGAAAGAGACAAAAAAGATGAGATCATAATGAGTTAGTGGGGGATATATTGATATTTTATTCAAAATGGGTATTGAATTGTAAAGAATTCTCATAATAGGAACCTAAAAGTGCATATGAAAATATTTGGACACTAAAATATAAGTGAAAATTGACTTAAATATTTTATATAATTATCCGTATTTTAAATTAAATTAGATAAGAATTTTTCAATCAAAAATAATATTTCTTTGTCTCAAATTATATACACTAGTTTATCCGACATCAGATTTTATATATACTTGAATTTTGATTGTGTTGTTATCCTAACAACAACAAATCAAGCCTTTATCCCATCAAATGGGATCGGGTATATGAATACGATGGCGTTATTCCAATCTGTCATGTACATCATTTTCTGTAAGATTATGATAGGGTATATCATACTTCAAGGTTTCTCTCATGGTCTTTTTAGGTCATCCTCGTCCTCTCTTGACATGTGCTAACGTCCAACCTTCACATCTCCAAACAGAAGCTGTGACTGACCTGCGTTTCACATGACCATACCATCTTAGTCATGACTCCCTCATCTTATCTTCTACTGGAGCCACACCCACTTTCTGTCTGATAACTTCATTTCGTGTCCTATCTATTCTTGTATGTACACACATCCACCTTAACATTTTCATCTTGTTTACACTCATCTTCTGTGCATGTTACCACTTAATTACTCAACATTTTGACCCATACAGCATCGTTGGTCGAATAGCTGTCTCATAAAACTTTCCTTTTAACTTGGTAGGTATTTTAGGATCACATACCACTCATGAAGCGCCCTTCCATTTCAGCCAACCTGTTTTAATCTTATGATCAATATCTGCATCAATTCATCCATTCTTATGTAGCATCGAACCTAAATATTTGAAAGAATACGTTTTAGGGAGAGAGTCTATTTTCAACAATACATTCTCACTATTTGTTTGACTACTCTCATTAAAAATACATTCCATATATTCTGTCTTGGTTCTACTGATCCTCAAGTCCTTACTTTCCAACGTCTCTCTCCAAATCTCAATTTTTTCATTCACCCCTTCTTTCGTATCGTCCAACAGAGTAATATAATCAGCGAAAAGTAAACATCATGGTACTTCATCTTGTATATGCTTAGTGAGATCATCCATTACTAAGGCGAAAAGGTATGGGCTCAAAGCTGATCC
>JAOVYX010019407.1:0-18543 GCA_035668315.1 Drosera spatulata | reverse complement strand
AATCTTGACGCCTATTGTTTCCTGATGGAATCAAAAATTTGTTGCTGTGTTTATATTCGTTCGACATGCAGCTGTGTGTTTTTGTAGCGGTACAGACCGTCATTTCCTCTCCTTGCCCAGTTTCTACAATCTTTGATCAAGTTATGTTGGATGTTCAGAAATGGCTTGACTAGAAACTGTTTCGAAGTGGATGAACTTGAACTCTTATGTGTCAGGATTCGACTACCATTGGCGCCTTCATTCATTCAACATAATCTAGACAATCCTACAGCAGAAGTTGTGGTTGCCACCTGTGAATTGTTAGAAAGATGTGACTATGGCCACGAGATCGGATACAATTATCACATATTTGAACAATGGGTTTGACAAACATATGTCAGTTGACACATCTAAACATAGAAATCAACCGTCGAAATTAAAAGGTAGTGTAAGCATACATCTTGACATAAAGAGCTTAAAATTTCACAACATCAACTTGGCTTAAATCTCAAAACATATCAATGAGATATTTTCATTTTTTCTTATCAGTATATTATCCCTGTGCAAAATATAACACTACATTTATATGCCTAAATCACTTTAAGTTTATTATTGAGAAATTGCAGCAAGTTGCACTTTGAAAAGACAAATTTCAATAAGTTAACTTATAACTATAAGCTTGAAGGCTTATAAACACTTCCTATTTGTCGGGTGAAACAGGCCTTAGCTGATCAATACTATTACGAAAAAGTTAGCCACATGGCTGCCGGAGATCATCAACGTGACAGCATCCGGCCACCATGAACAGCTATTCCCAGTTAGGCAATTCCACCGGGGACCGGCAAAGAGACGCCTCGCAATGAAACACATGCTTGCATTCCGGCAACAAACTCAGACTTCCTTCTTCTTTCTTCATATTGTCCGAGCAAATGGCACACAGTTCCCCGTCGATGGCGTCGAGCCACCTCTCCATATGCGATAGAGGTGAATAATTCGGTTGATTTGTACGCTTGATCACCTTTGAAAAGATGGGAAAGTTAGATATTTTAGTTTTCTTTATAATATGTAATCGATAATTTGATAGAATCAAGTTAATAAAAATATAAATAGTGCAAATTGGACGAATTGTGATCTTTTATTCATTATTATAAATAATACATAATCTTCCTTATATAAATAAGAATATGAAAATGTACATCACATATCTCCTAAAAAAAGAAGATAATATAATGGGAAAATTACAACCACCCCCTTTGTATTATCAGTCAGTTGCACTTAGACACCGTACCTTTGATCAACTCCACTGTCGTCATCATCCCCAGATTCTAATTCCTAGAAATCGATTCCACCATCCAAATCGAAACCCTGAAAATCGATTCAACGCGTGTTAGGGTTGAAAGAGGGGAACGGGGTGTTTAATGATGTGTAAGTGAGGAGGGGGAGAGAGTGGTTTGGGTGTGGGAGTTCGTTGTTGGTGGTGGTGAGGAAGGGTATGTAGGTGATGGAGGATAATGATAGCTAGTTTGGGTTGTGGTGGATCATTAGTGTTGAGCGGTGGCAAAGGTGTTGTTGGGTAGTGGCAGTGGTGTTGGCCGGCGGCCGTAGAGATTGGGATGACGACGATGGTGGTTTGGTGGCGGTGGTGGTGGAGGAGGAGTATGATGGAGTTGGAGAAGATGCGTGTGGTTTTGTTTTTCTTAGGATTATTTGATTAATTTTGTAAGCCGTGTCAGGGGTTGAGTTGACAACATGGGTATCTGTATACTTTCAAAATACGGTGGTTTAATTGTAATCGCGTAAAAGTATAGGGGATTTAAGTATAATTTTTGCTAATTTAATACTCATTTCATCGTAAATAAATTGCGATTGTACGTTTTTTAACTCAATCCGTTTTTTTTCTTAACAATGTGAAAGAAATCTTAAATTGACTCAGTATAAAAGTTCACAACTTAATCTATTATTAATGTCTCACAACAATTTGTAAGAAAATGACATTAGATCGTACTAAATTAGATCTCGAAATGTGTGTTAACGTAATTTATTTGAAATGGAATGAATATCATCTATGTTAAATACGTCATATTATATATTCATTAATGTCCATTTTATTTACTCAAAATCAACAATTTAAACGTATTATTACCAAATTTCTTTCTTTTTTTTTTAAGTCACACCAGTTCTACTTATATTTTAAGATAAATAAAGAAGTTGAAAACTTCCTTAAACAACAACATCTAAAATTAATTTGTCCAAAAATATTAAGGTGATTTATTCAAAACAACAAAAAAATTAAAATAATTCCCAATTTGTATAAATGTAAATCTCACGTATATCTTCTCCAATCTCATACCCATCCCCACCTCCACCTTAACCTCCAATTACCAACACGCTCGACGGAATCCGACGACGCAGTCAAAATCCGACGATGTCGAAATTTTCGTCGGAATTCAACTTCGCCAAAATCTCATCAGAATCCGACATTGTCGTCAAAATCTGGCAACGTCATCAGAATCTTCGTCGGAATGTAAAATTGTGCACCTGAACAAAATAAAAAAAAATCTGAATAAAATAAAACAGAACGCCTAAACACAATGAAATAGAGTGCCTAAACAAATATAAAACAGAACTAAACAGAACGCCTGAATAAAATGAAACAAAAAAGCGTCTAAATAAAAATCTTAATAGAATGCCTAAATAAAATGAAATAGAGCGTTTGATCGAAAATCAAACAAAATATCCGAACAAAATAAAATATAGCATCTTAAGAAAAAAAAAAAGTGGCACATGAGTACAAACAGAGCTTACAAAGATAACCACGAGTTCTCTCCAAACCCTTCTAAGTGAGCTTCAAAATAGAAAAGGTCCCCAATAATCCCGGATCAGCGAAGCCCAACGACACAGAGAAATAAGAACACAAACATTTGATGTTTATTTCTTTCCTATACACACTGGCCATATCTTAGATACCAAAAAGATTATAATCCCACTCAGTGAATACAAGGAAGTCATTCTCCTCTCCAATATATTCATCATCAATATTAACTACAACAACAATCCTAATCGAAATTCCACACTTTTCCCACAACAATTCTTTCATCAATTTTTAAAGTTCCCTTTTTTCTATAATGTTTCACTAGTTAAAGCTTCTTTGAGTAGTGATGATCATTGGAGAACTTTCAACCTCACAATAAACCCCAACAAAATCAAAACTTCATAATCAGATTCTGAGTAAGACTTTAACGACAAAACCAAACCCTAAAATTCTCAAACGTGAACAACAACTACAGCAATTAACATCCCAACTATGTATCAAAGATTTAGGTTCTCGTCTCCCTCTATTCACCTTTAGTCCCCTCTCTTTACTCGTACCACATATAGCCATCGATTACGACGATGAAGAAGACGAGCAGGTTGACGAATTAGGGTTTGTGGGGTTGGTTCCGATGGATGACGACAAAGTGGGTGATTGCAACGACGGAGGCGAAGAGGCTACGGTGGTGGAGAGGATGTCATGGTGGTAATGGCAGGGACAGAGGCGAAGAGTTAAATGGTGTTATATGTTTTTGAAATTATTTTTGTTTATATATCTTTTTATAATTATTTCTGAAATTTTGTAGGATTGGATAATTTACTAAAAATATTACAATATTTTTTTTATTTTGTTTGCACATAAAAAAAGTACTAAAATTTCATAAAGTAAAATACTGATTCGTGCGCGACATGAGCTAAAAATTCATATTATAAACAGATAATAATAAAGTAATTTATCGACAAATGTTTTTATGTCTTACAAAAGACTTAGTTTTTTTCTCATTCACTGTATTTATATAAGTGATAGATAATAGGTGTAATATATATAATGAATATAATAGATAGATAGATTTGATTTATTTTAAAATATTTTATTATGTTTGTTTTTAAATATTTTAAAGTTTAAATGGATGACATATTGCATGACAAATATTTGATTTTTTATTTTTTTGCTATATATTTTTTTGGGTGACTTATGTTCAAAACTTATGAAAAAAAAAATTACTCAGAGATATCATTATAGGAATTTTATTTCGGTAAAAAATACCCCACTTATTTTTTGTTGCCCTTCGATACCTTTCATTAAAAAAAAAAAGCTGGACTTCCTCAAATAGACGTGTTTTAACCTAATTTTTCTAACACACATCTCTTTCCTCCTCCCACGCCGCCTCTCCTCTTCTCCTTCTCTATCTATCATCCATGGTAACTTCCCTCACCTCGTCATTGCCATCTTCACCACCAAATTCATAGTCAGATTCGAGTTCATGAGCATGACTTCGTATCATCGTCGAATTCATGGATTCCTTGGGCGGAATCGAGATTGAATTCATCGTCGGATTGATGAAGATGTGATGGTGTACCGTAGCTATGACGACATACCGATGAAGATGGTGACGACATACTGACGACGGTAATGACGTACTATAACTGGGACGATTTCCGACGAAGACAAGAGGAAGCCTATGGAGGATGATGTAATTCAATTTGGGTTGGAAATTAGGGATTAATTTTTATAAGGATAAAATTATAATGAATTGTTTAAGTGATATTTATTAAGAATAAAAAATAAAAATGATATTTTTATGTAATTAAAAATACATAAGGATATCTATTAAGAAATCTTCAAAAAAAAAAAATATAATTATATATTTGAATTTTTTAAAATGACAAGAGTGTCATGTCGTATTTGTCATGCTGTTTGTCGTACAGAATAAAATTTTATATTATAAATAGATAATAATGAGAAAATAATTAATAAGTTTTCAAAATCAAACTTATTTATTTGATATTTTTTATCAATAAATTCTCAACTTAAATTTATGATCTTATTTGTTTATATTTAATTTTAAAAAATAAATCACTATAATCATTACTTGATTCAAACAAATCTGAAACAACAATTTTAAAAAAAGAAACACATACATACATACATATAAAAATTCTATAAAAAAATATGAAAATAATAATAAACTTCTCAAACACTAAGCCTCCTCCCTCATCCATGTACAAAGGCACTGTCGTACGTCATCGTTACCATCATCAAAACAGTGCGTCAAACATACAAAACAATAACGGTCGATGCTAACGTTGAGAAGACGCACTGTTTATGACATATATGCACTATGTCTATGATTTCCATGTCTTCTTTCATCGACAGTATTCCTTATGGTGACGCATTTATGGCGTAATAGTTATGATATGGATGCACTGTGTACATCCTCTTCCTCTTCTTGTTTCATATAGTATGTATGCATTGTTTCCAAAAACTGCACGCACTATTAGGAGTCAGTGTGTCGGTACGACAGTGTTCATTGCTTTCGTGTTCTTGATCATAGATAGACGATACAAGTGATACTGGAAATGGTGATGAGAAATATAGTAATATGATAAGCACTGAAAAAACTGGTTTGAAATTATAGTTGGAAGAAACATTTGCGTGGATGTGTTTACTTAAATTAAAAGCTTTATGAATATTTGATTTTTTCAATCTGCTTCAATACATAATAAAGAATCAATCAATCTTAATTGAAGTTTAAAGACTAATAATTTTTTGATTATTCCTTAACTCTTATTCTTCTGGATTTTCTTATTCTTATTCATACATATAATGGAACCTAAAGAGTTTTATTGACAAGTTAGAAACACTAGATTTTTTTTCATGCATCGAACATTGACTGAGTTTTGATATTGAGTGGTTGAGTTTATTTTATGCTACGGTTGGTGTTTCGAGATTGATTTCCTTGTTTCTCTTTTAAATTTCAAAAGAAAAAGAGGAAGAAAAAAAGAAAAAGAAAAAGGTAAATCAAGTTCAAGTTGGAAAGTGAATTAATCATGTATACGACAATGAAAAAAAGATTACATTGATCGTGTGGGTATGATCGAAATGAAATTCATTATTTTTTCGAGGAAAAAAAAAACTAGTGATACATTTGAAAATGCGATATCACGCATTGAAAAATAAGTTCCCAAACTATGACTAATCGGTAATTCTCATTAATAATGGAGTAACTTATCGATTTTTTTATGTCTTACAAAAGATTTGGATTTTTAATCATTCACTGTATATGTGTGTGCATGTCTAGTTAAAATCAAAACATGATAACAATATGGATCTTGGAATGACAACCCAAGAATTAATACGTCCACTATTATCAAGTTATGGACCCCAAATACATCTACAATCATCTTTTAATCTTAATCGTTGATTTTAACAAGACACAATTAAGCTTATGTGTGTCATGACATATATCTATCTATCTATCTATATATATATATAAATAGAAAAAAATAGATATATGTCATAACACACCTAAGTTTAGATATCTCTAATGAAATCAATTATTAAGATTAAAAGGTCATGAAAAAATAATATTGTATCTTTCATCGGGCAAAAATATATATTACTTCCTCTGTTTCACAACAAAACTAATACAATAGGCACTCCGTTGATGTTCTATCGTTTTGTAACCTCTACCATATGAAAGTTCATAAATTATACTTACTAATGTTTCATGATAAATTCACGTAACGATGTTTAATTGGCGATCAAAGTTTAGCTCAACAAACTCTTAAATCTAACCGTTGTATTTTTTCATGGGATGGAGATCATCTAAACAAATCAAGTTAAAATGACATTTAACCGCTAAAGTATTACGCCATTACATATGATCACATCAAGTTTAAGAATAAATACTTGACTCCTCTATCATAAATAAAAATAAAATTCATTATTTTAGTACGAAATCACATTGAAAGGAGTTATTAAGAGGGTCAACGATATAACTCTTAGAAAATCAAATTATTTTGACAAGAAATATCATTTTTAATTATTTGATAAAGGGATTCTTTGTATAGTTTTATTGACTAGTTTATGAGGTTCTATTTTTTTTCCCCAATATCAAACCTAAACTATTTCAAAAAATAAAAAGAAGTAGTCTCTAACTACTTTCATGATAAATTCTTTGTATTTGTTGACAATTTTGTGACATATGTGCTTTATTTTGTACGTGGTAATTATGTGTTGTTCTTTTATAGAGTGATTGTTGCCTTAATTTGCATTGATGATCGGTGTTATGCCTTAAGAGTGATTTATAATGATAAAAAATAATGCAATAATATAAACCATTAAATTATTTATAATAAGTGATCATAACTCATTAAACTATTCATGAACTATTTTTGGAGGTAAAGAAAATCATAATGAATCAATCATTTTTTTTGATAGAAAAAGCAACTAAATTATTAGTCATAAATTAAGTTAGTGAATCAGTTTTTGGTATCGAGAGATCTTTCTTTTTGTAAAGTGTTTTTTGCATTTATATATCAAGCATTTGTAGTTCTATAGTGTAGAATATGGGTTGGGTTTAAATAAAAATTAATTACTTTAGTAGAATGTTTTTGGCTTTTTAAAATGTTCTATAATTTTGGGTAAATTCCTTGTTGGGTTTAGGAAAAAACCAAAATTTATAAATGAAACATTTAATGGGTTTGAAATCATGAGCAAATTATCAATCCATTAAAAATCAATGACAAAAGTGATGTTTAATGACTTTAAACACAATGATGATCCATTAGACTAAATACCAACAAAAAAAACATACCCCTTCTCTCAAATCATGTATATAGTATTCCTTCTGTTCAAAAAATAATGAAACGTCCCAAAAATAATAAAAGATGAAGTCCATGCACTCATACTAATGTGAGGGTTGATTTAATGTTAAAATGACTTATATACCTTTCAAAATATGTGAAAGAAAGATGAAAAAGAAAAAAGAAGAAGTGCTAGTGAGGTATTTTTACTTAAAAAAAGAATTTATTATTTTAGAGATTGTTTTATTTTCTTCTTCTCATATTATAAATTATATTTTTTTATTCGGATCGTCTTAAAATATATATAATATATTATATTTAATAATTTTTTTATATAAAAAATAGTAAAATAAATCATAATCTGTTACAATACACCCATCATCTTTTTTTCTTCTTTTCTTTCTTTAAAATCCCACTTATATTTCATTATCATTAAAAAAATATTTTTTTTTTAAAATCAAATTTTATAAAATTTAACTCACACATAATCTGCATGTTATATCAAATCCTTGGTTATATTTGGAACCGAACGAATAAAAAAATTATTTTAATTATTTTGAACCAAGGATTAATAGAAGAGGCGGATGCGTCTGCCTGCGAGATGAGCCCTCACCTATACGGCACACAGAATGCATCCTCGACTCCTCGTCACTATCGCACACGCTCTCTGTGACGACTCAAACCACCAACCACTCCGCCGCTCCCTCTAGGGTTTCGCTCGCTCTCTGAATCTGCCGCCGCCGCCGGCACATTCACCAGGTACCTTCCCATATCACTAGGGTTTCTAATTTCGATTCTCGTCTGCCCCACCCAATGATGTTTCTGAATTGAATTCCAGTTCTTCTTCTAGGGTTTCGAAGTTCAATTATTCTTCTGAATCCGGTTATGTCCGTGAATTGAATTCCATGGCGGAATAGTGAAATCAAGATGTCGCCCGTCGTTTCTTCAGTGTAGTAGAGAAGTTTGTTGAGATATTTTGTTATTTATAACAAAGAGATATCTTTATGAGTATGTTCTAATGTTAGCCACAAGATTAAGTCTTGGAATAAAGGACGAAGATTAAATTCGTCCAAGTTAGAGTCTAATGTTTCCTACATATACGAGTCTGGAGGCTGGTGTCTTGGTATTTCAAACTAGATAGCTTGATTGTTTTGCTTTGAGCCTAGTCAGGGAACTACCAAATATTTACAAAGTTGTATTGGATCCTGTGATTTGATGGTGTTTTATTTGGGAGCTTCGTGCTTTGACTAGAGCGTTTTTGATGCTGTAATTGTTTTGAAGATGCATGAGGTGCCCTCGGTTGGACATTGTGTGGAGATTGATGGTATAGGCCTGGTAGGCTGTGAATTGTATGCTGTATTGCTAATTTGGAACAAAGATTTTCCCCTGCCCCAACTCCAATTAGCTAGGAAGTAGCGACAAGATCATCTCTGGTTCATAGTAACTCTGGATAGAGATTTGGCACCAAAAATTGAGGTTTGCATTAGGTGGACAACCTGTCTTTCCGGTTTATTGAGGATGAGTTGGGGCTATGGATAATACGCTTCTGTCATAGTTGAATTAGCTTTAGGTTTAATTTTTGACGGAAATGTCTTTGTTTGCGTGGAAAGACGGTGTACATCATTCTCTCCCAAACCTTTTTGGTTCGTGATTCCAAACTATATCATAATTGATTGTTATGAAACTTAACATTTTTTTATGTGTTTAAAATATCATATCTAAAGGTGGATACTTTTTTTTAAAATTGCCATGTTTTTGCATTAGGAATTTACAAAGAAAATGCCACTGCCCCTTTTAGGCTGCTTAAAATTGTTTATGCATTTTATCCTTATTTTTATTTGTTGTGATGTGCTCTAGGTTGATTTAAGTAGCTTATCTCTCATGGATTATTTTCAAGATATTGAATCCCATACATCACTTGCGTGAAGTTAGAACACTACCACTTGGGTTTTTCTTAGAACAATGTCTGCAGGTTTTTAGAGTTTAGACGAATTATGATTCCAGGCTGTAGATTCCAACATGGTAGTTGGTTCTTATCTTCTGTCATTCGCAATGACTTATAAAACAGTTAATCTCCCCTCTAATGTCGGGAAGCTTTTTCTGCAGTAACTTCTTGGGGGTGAATGCCTGGATTTTTTTATCCGAGACTTGTGTATGAGTAGCAATCGGTTCCTTCGACCTTGTCTAACATTTGAAGAGAAAGTTGCATGCAAGCATGCGATTGGGTTCGTTTTGGAGAGCTTGGACTGTTCATGTAGATGTGCTGAAATGGTTAAGCCTACTTGTTTCATCTGGTATCTTTGGAGGAGGAAACAAAGGAAAAGAAAGTACAGGATCTCAAGACGGCAGTTGTGCTAGAATACAAAGATTCTTATTTGGAGTATCTGACACCCTATGACAGGGGAAAACAAACATTGAGGCAACATGCTTTTTATATATATGGCTGATTAATGTCCAATTGACAGAGCTCATGGCTTGAGTAACTATTTCATTGGAGTTCAGAGTTGTCGTCGTCGTCGTTCGTCAAGCTTATACGGCTTTATGGGATCGCAATGTCTGTGATCTATGTAATCTGTATGATGTTGAGTATCAGCAAGCTGTTATCCCTGAAGGTGTCATTCAGTGCCATATCAAGCTTTCTCCGGACTCTCTAGTCAAACTTCCTCTTCTTCTCCTAGTTCCTATTGGAATCATTTACCCCATGCTCAAGCTGTGTTCGGAACATCCGTGTCAAATGTGGCTGCGAAACTCGACATTAGAGTTCTACTCTTCAGTTTGAAAATTAGACCGGTCCCTTTTCATCGCCTATGCCACTGTAACTTGTTCGCAGTTCTCCTTACGGTATATGCATCTTAGAGACGGATATTCTTTGTGGATCTTCTTCATTACCGGACAATATGATCCTTATATTGCACATCTCCATTCTTTGTGGCATTGTATTTCTAATTCAAGGATGATTTGTCATTGCAGAAGAAATGTAAGGTGCCTTTCGACTTCTGTCAGCCTTCTTCTCTCCCAAGTGTTCTACACTCTCATCAATGCCTCTTTCATCTTGAAAAGTGAAACTGAGGTACCATAAGCTATTCTCCTTACGGAACCCGAATAGTTTTACCTCAACTTACCATTCTTTCAGTTCTATATCACATGAAATGTGTCTGCTCTGCTCACTTTAGTTCTTATTTATACGCTTTGGTTCAGGAGTCAACATCCAGTCTCTCAACATTCCTTCTAAAGCTTGTTACTTTCATCCTTCCAAGTCATAGCAAGATCTAACCGCACAACACCAACAAAATTTTAACGATGAATATTCATTGGATTGCTGTAAGACTAACGCACAGCGGTATGGGTCTTGTCTTAATGCTTATCCGTGACATAGACCAGTTATCACCAAGATAGACCATTTATTCCAACATTAGATGGTCCCCTCCACTGATGTAGTTGATGTCGAAGTGTTCTCTTGTTTATGGAATTTAAGAACACATTCATTACCTGGGATTTTTTCTTATATAATTTTACCCGGGAATTTAAGGACACATTGTTTTTGCTTAAGGTAGGTTGGTGTCAGGGGTAAGGTTTGTCCTTATTAATTTGAACTGGTTATGGAAGAATTCACTAGGAACATACAGGATAAGCTGCCACGATGTTCATTATCTGCTGATGATATTGTTTTGGTGGATGATAGAAAAGATTGAGGGACTTTAGCCTTGAAAGAGGTAATGAAGGAAATATGGAGTGGATTTTCACTGAAAGGGGTCAGAGAAACAATGTTAGTTTACTTTTGGGAACAAAATCTCTTCTAAAAAGAGACTGCTTTAGGTATCTTGATTCAATGTTGCGTGAGGTATTGAGGATGATGATGCCCATAAAATAAAAATGATCGGTGCAATGGAATAGCATGTAAGTGGTGTCATGTGATCCTATTATACCAGTCAAGCTAAAGGGAAATCTTTATAAGATGCGATCAATGATGTTGCATGGGTAGGAGTATCAAGAAGTTAAGTGACAACATGTGTAAAAGATGACAATAAGTAAGATAGAAATGTTGAGATAGATGTGCGGTCTTACAAGGAAATAATGGGTCTCAATGAAGTTATACAACAGAAAGTTGAGATGACATCAATAGAAGATACGATCAATAGACGTGTTAAGTGTTTGTTGAAGCGACAAGAGGGGGATGTGAAATAATGGTTTGTGTGTCAATCAAGAGAGTGAGAGGGAGACCCATTTTGGATCTTGAAGGAAACTCTAAAGTATGCTGTGGGCATACCATAATATCGTGAGTAAGACATTATACAATACACAAAAGAATGATGTTGTTGGGTCCATGTAATCGACCCCATGTCATAGGACTGGAGTTTTCTTCTTCCGGCTTTGGTAGATAAGTTTGCTTGTTTAGAGTCTTTTACTCCATGAATGCATGATGGAGACGTTTTACTTCCAATTTATCTTATTTTTCGGTTGAATACTTGAATATCCATCAGTATGCTGTAATCATAGGAAAGTCCTAGGCTTCATTGATTTTCTTATGGTACTGGGTGGAAGTTTGCTCTTCTTTTATGTTCGTGTTTCGTTGGAAGGTTTCATTGGGCATGAGGAGTATGTCTTTATACTTTGTACCTTGAAGGTTTATATGAGCATTTGATGACTTTCTTATGCGAGTAGTTCCTAGAAAAGCTGGAAATATTGACGAGGGGGTTCTGACATTTGTGTATAGTTGGTTTGCGGGTTCTGATCTAGGTGACGCCTATAAGGCGCTGTATTCTTTATTTTATCTGATGTAGTTAAAAAAGATTTGGTGGTGAATATTTATTCTTGCTGATGTTTGTTTACTCCCATTAATATGATTAGCAAGGAGACCTCGAATTTTGTTGTCATAGTGCATTCTGGATTCTAATTTCTAGGGTTTAGCCAGATGAAGAAGTAGTTTCTGATCAAATTATACTTTCAGGTCGGGTCTTGATCAGACCAAAGATATTGAATTATTTAAAAGAATTTGTAACGGATGAAGTTGCTCAAAGCAATCTCATGTAAGGTTCAGTTGTTAATTTATGTTTATTTTTTCCCATGCAGGCTGGATTGGTCTTGCTGTCACCTGTTGCTTGATGTGCACAAGCTGGAGCTGGTTGTTTAAGTGGTGGGATACGTCTCTTATCTACCACTTGAGAGTGTAAACATTCATATATTTTTGCTCAGGTATGTAATTTCATGCATGATTAAACTCCAAAGTGTGAGATCAAGGTTCTTGCAATCCTCATGGTTATTTGAGTTGGTTATATCTTTTGCAGCATAAAACTCTGTTAATTTCCATTTCTCTTTGTCTTCTTTATTTCTGAATTGTCTTTCGTGATCCAGTGCATGTTTTTGGGCTCTTAATTTCTGTGCATTTGCCATTGATGACTTAATTCGCATCTCAGGTGGGAAAACTATACGCATTTGTGTCTTTAAGTGTGTCTTTATACAATCACCCAGACCAGGAATAAGATGTTGGTTTCAACGCTTCTGGGATTTCAAGGTTATAGTTATTATGAGTTAACCGAATGCTCAGACACCATTGTATTTTTGTGCCACTTTCTTTCTTTCTTTTTGCAACACCTGCACATTACACATTCCAGCCAATATTAAAGGGCTCAGTGCACCTCTAGGTTTAGACCCACCGAAGCCCATTTGCATCCATCTCCCCACGATTTTACCTTTTCCTAAGTTGTGAGGCCAACTTTAGCGCCAAATTATCCTTGCATATAAAGACTATGAGAGTGAAAATGCAAAATACAGTTGACAAGAGCATCTTGCAACTTTTTATTTTCTTTCTCTACTTGAAGAATATTTTATTGTCCAACCTCGTAAGTTTCGTCATTAGTATTTCCTGGTTTGATATAATTCCTGGTTTAGTCATGAATGTGGAGAATGTGTACATATTCGTGTTTCCGTTGAAGACCCAAGGTGCATGTAGTCAACATGGAGAATTTAGATCTTTCAATGTCTTGTTCATGTTCTTGGGATGTTAATGAAGTTCATTTTTTCCAAGTGGTTAATGATATGTACCTAGGAGATATCTAGATGCTTTCTTGATGGTCACTGCATCTATAAATAGGGGTGACTTGGTGGTGACGAAGAAATGGGTGAGTGAGTCTTTTTTTTCCTCTTTTTTTTATCTTCTTGATTTAGTGGGTTGTCCCCTGGTTCTGATGGCGGTGGGTTTTTCTCTCAGTATTCGGGGTTCCCACGTAAAAATAGCATGTCTGTCTTCGATCTCTTTTTTGTGTTTTGTGTGATCAATTCTAACAAGGGGTATCAAACCATGGCCAAGGTTACACCCAAAGTTATCCATTGTTGGGCTCTGTTAAACGTGCTCTCTTGGAGTACTGTTGGATAGGCGCTGGTCAACAACCTCTGCAGAAGTATTCTAATTCACGGGCTCTGCTAGAAGTGTTGCGCTGGAAGTGCTCTCTTGAAGTGCTCTGTTGGGAGAGTTCTTATGGGTTGCTCACTTGGAACTACTCTTTAAGCTGGTCTATCATAGAGGGCACAACTCATACTCTCTGGAGACAAGTGAAACTATTATATCTTCTCTAGGTCAGATATAAGTGTTTCTATGCTGCACTGTTGTGATTGAGTAGGAGTAAAGGCTGAAGAGAGGAAAATTAAACTTGAGAAACTGGATGGGTTGAACTTTGGATTTCGGAAAAATGCAAATGACTGACTACCAGTATCAGAAAAAAACTTGTATTTGTGGTTGAGAGGAAAAGAGAATAAACCTGATGACATGGAAGGCAAGGAAATGGAGGTCCTAGATCAAAATGTCCTATTGCCGATCCATCTTTCCCTATCTTCATCAGTAACATTCAATATTTCTGAGGAAAAGACCATATGGAATGAGGGCTCTAACCTGAATGTCTGAGAAGGCTTCTGCTTCAAACAAAGACTTTCTGTCAAAAAGCTGTTTCATATGAAGAAAACAGATAGAAAATTGATTATAGAACATCTCAATGAGTTTAACACTGTGACAAGTCGACTGGAATCTGTTGGAATTGTGTTTGATTATGAAGTGATTACTAGCAGACTTATGAAGTCAGCCGGACAGTTAGGACGACTTGGCAATGGTTATGAGTAACTTGTCAGGGTCAATTGCTCTGAAATAGGAGGATGTTGTCGTTCTTTTGGTGAACAAAGACAGAGAGAAAGAATGCTTTTCCATCAGAACCTTCAAAGGCGTGCTAAATGTAGAAGAGCGCGGTCAATCTTTGAGAAAAAGTAACAAGGGAAAAAGAATATCACTATCCCATGGAAGAAGCAACTCAAGGTTCAATCGGTTGGAACTATAATTGGACAGACATTTAACATTACGGCATGGCACCAAACACAATTCGTTATTTGATTCTTGGTTGTGGACTCTAACACGTCTTTTCATGCTACTTCCAATAGAAGTGTGAATTATGTACAGGGAAATCTCCGTAAGGTGTACTTGGATGATGAACCCTATGATTGTTGGAAAAAGAGATGCATAGGCAACCAGTGGAATAGAATTGAAGTTAGAGCAAGTTAGGCATGCGCCTAATCTCATGAAGAACTTGACCTCGGTGAGTCAATTATCAGGCTACGTCAGTATGATTGGTAATGATCATTGTAACATCAGAAAAAGAGCTCTGGTGATTGATGGAGGCAACGGAGAGGGAGCCCTCTATGTGACAAGCAGCAGAAACAACTTCGATGTTGTAACCTCAAAAGCCTATAGTAATGTGGCATTAAATGCTAGGATATTAGTGAAAAAGGTGTGAAGGTGACGGCATCCAATGGTATGCTCAATGTCGTGACATTTGTTGATTTACTGTTCTCTGAAAATTGATTTTATGGGAAGCAAAAGAAAGTTAGCTTCTCAAAGAAAGCTCTGAAGGAATATTGGAGTTAATGCATGTAGATTTTCGAGGGACCTTTAGAGGTATCTTCTCTTTTTGGTGCCAAGTACTATGTCACTTTTGTCGATGATGCTTCAAGGAAGCTTTGGATTTACTTCTTTGAAAACAAGTCTGGCGTGTTGTTCTCAAGAAACGGAAAAATATGGTCGAGAACTAAACAAGTTTAAAGATGAAGTGCTTGGGATCAGATAATGGAGTGAGTACTACAAGTTTAAATAGTGTTATGATATGATTGGGACCAAATATTGGACATTTTCAGAAACTCCATAACAAAATGGCATTGCAAAATCATGAAAAGAACTATTCCAGGATATGCTTGGAGCTTGATGTTGAAAGTTGGATAACCGAAGTTGTTTTGGGTTGAGGTAATAGACTCTAGTACATACTCGATAAATACCGGACCTTTAACGCCACTTGATTCTAGATTACTAGGGGACACATGGTCAAGAAAAGAGATAAAACTCTCACATTTATGAATTTTTCGTCGTATCTCCTATGTTCATATCAATAGCGTTGATAGATCTAAATGGGAATGCAAAGTCTGAAGTTTGCAATTTACTGGGTTATGGCATGGACAATCTTGGTTATGAGCTGTTGGTTCATGAAAATCACAAGGTATTTCGAAGTAGAAATGCAGTTTTCAACGAGATTGTTTTTCATACGGATTAGTTCACTGAGAGGACTAAAAAGACAAGACATGCTTTAGTTGAACTTGATGATTCATTCTTCTACTTTGTTTATCCTAGATGTATGAAATGTTGACATTGTGAGGGGTTTGCCGCGTAGACTCAGATTGTGTCGCGGAATCATCAAACATCATTTTATTCAAATTTGTTGTGTAACATTGATGATGATTTAGTTGATGTGTATTTACCCGATGCTAAGAAAAACTTAACATCGTTATGTGTAGCAACAAAGCTCCTAAAAATGTGTTGAATTTTGACAGCGGTAGAAGTGTTCCCTATTTTATGGAACAGGGGGAGTAAGTTGAAAAGCATGTCAGGATGAAATACAGTTTTCAAAGAGTGCTTTCGTACAAATTAGTTCAATGAGAGGATGAAAAGGGCAAGACATGTTTTAGTTGAACTTGATGATTCATTCTTCTACCCTGTCTGTCCTAGATGTATGAAATTTTGACACAGTCGGGGGTTTGGGACGTAAACTCAGATTATATCACAATACAATCAAACATCATTCTATTCAAATCTGTTGTGTACCATTAATGATGATTTAGTTGATGTATATTTACCCAACTAAGATAAACTTTTCGTAACTTTGTTACGTGGAGCAACAAAGCTCCTGAAAATGTGTTGAATTTTGATAGCGGTAGAAGCGTTCCCTATTTTATAGGGCAGAGGAAGTAAGTTGAAAAGCATGTTTCAGAGCGGGATGAAAATACAAGAGCATAATCAAGTTGGATCAAAGACACCACCACTCATAGAAGATGATGCATCGTCGATATGTAGTGATTAACATATACTTTTTATGCAATGCGTCTATAACTTTGTTATATCGAGCTTCTCTATCATCAACTATGACCCTAAGAACTTCAAACATATTAAAAATTTCGTTCCTATAAAAATTAATCCTCATTTTTGCATTGTATCGTCAGTTCTAGTTGCATGAGCTTCAACCCATTTAGAAATATGTTCAACCTAAGTCAAGACTCCACGGTCCTATAAAGTCACTTCTCTAAACATCAAATATTTTATGGACTAAAATTAAATGAAAGGTGATATCAGTTCGTTACATATTTGGTTCTTTTGACATTTTTCACAAGACTTTGAGAAAATACATGCATCATGATTCAAGATTGGTCAAAACAAATCATTTTTTAAGATCTTATCCGCAATTTTTTAGGTCTAAATTAACCCTAGGATTTTAAATTATGACATGATGTAGGATTTCGAATTTCGTAGTAGGACACACTTTTTCTTTGCACATAATCAAAACAATAGTTCAATATATAAGGGTCTTTCCATGTGTAAAATTTAGCCATATTTAGTATTTTATTTCTTTGAGCTCTTGTTAAATCACTAGGTAATTTTTTCAATTACTGAATATTCTTTCCATCTCACAAAGAATGTAATGGTTTGACTTGGGGATTTGTTAAGATAAACTTTGACCAACATTACGGACGATTAAACTTAATTTTACATAAATTTGTCTTGAAACATTATTCGTAGTAGAAATTATGTATTTTCAGACGACGGTGAGTACGAGACAATTGAGCATTCTTAGCTATAAGAACAAAGCTCATCAAAATACGTGTTGTCTAGTGATTTTTTTTTGTAATATTGTTTTGTGGGACGGATAAAGTAACTAACTATATCTATCTATAAAGACAAATTCTCATACTAAACAATTAAAGACTCATCGGGAAATAATTCAAATAAAGGGAGGACTTCTCCTTCATGGAAACTTCTGTCCAAATGATTGCCCTCATAATTTTCCGTCCCTTGTCTCAAATCATGGACGTTAAACCTACTCACAGATACTTTGTATCCCTACTTATCTGTTGTTATAGATGTTGGTAACCAAGCTGCTTTGTGAGGCCATACTGGATAAGACAAGGTGGAGTAGGAGAATGTTATGGAGACGAGATGAAGTTTTGATATATAATACTCTTTTTATATCAGATAAATTGTAATATGTTGATTTGACATGGTTATTATAAAAAAAGTTGATTTTATGTTATTTTACATTGATAACCTTATGAGTGGGTGGAGAGTGAAAAAAGTAATGTAAGTGAAGATCTGATATAAAGTATGGATATTTTGGATTTTTTAGTATTTTAAAATTATCTAATATAAAAGTGATAATTTATATGGGACGTGTATTTTTATTAACGTGTCGTAATTTATCTGGGATAAAAAGAAGTATTTGAGTGTTGAGCTTGATATGTGTAGCTAATAGCACTAGTGTTGAGCTTCACGTAGGTGTTTTTGTATCCTAAAAGGACTGAAAGGCAATTAGCAAGAAGAAACGATAATCAGCCAAATAGCTGAGCCTGTCAACCAAGTGATCACAG